>CM060679.1:95605939-95865983 GCA_030686995.1 Artemisia argyi | reverse complement strand
AAACACTTGATGAATCTTTTTGTAGCAAGAATTTTGTCAGGAAATTCCTTAGAGCACTCCATCCTAAGTGGAGAGCAAAAGTAACGGCTATTGAAGAATCTAAAGATCTTTCAAGCATGGCACTTGACGAGCTTATTGGAAACCTCAAAGTTCACGAAATGGTAATGGAAAAAGATTCGGAGATAGTTAAAGGCAAGAAGGAAAAGGTTAAATCTATTGCCTTAAAAGCTAGAATAGAATCAAGCGATGATTAGGAATCAAGTTCGGATAGTGAAGATGAAGAATATGCCATGGCGGTTAGAGACTTCAAGAAGTTCTTTAGAAGACGAGGAAAGTTTGTAAGGCAACCTAAAGATGAAAAGAACTCTCTACGAAAAGATCGGGTTATGAAGAAAGTAAAGAATGAAAGAAAGTGTTTTAGATGCGGAGATACAAGTCACTTAATAGGAGAATGTCCAAAACCACCCAAAAGCAAAACTCAAAGTGCTTTTGTGAGTGGTGCTTGGAGTGATAGTGAGAATGATGATGAAGAGCCAACAAATGACGAAATAGCTCTTATGGCTCAAAGCTCAAATGAGGTACATTCCGATTCATCTTATTCTTCTATTGATGATAACACATTAGAACAACAATACAACAAACTTTGTGAGTTAAGCTTAGAAATCATAAACAAAAACAAATTTTTGAAGACTAAAAAGGAATTTTTAGAAAACGAAGTTTATGAATTAAAAGAAAAAGCTAAACGTTTGGAAAAGAGTAAAAATGTTGACACAACGTGCAAATCATGTCAAGAATTCAAACTTGAAATTGGGGAGCTTAAAATCACACAAGATAGTCTTATTAAACAAAACTCAAAGTTTAAGAAGTTTGATAAAAGTATTTGTTGTGCGGATGAAATAATGAAACTCCAAAAGTCACACTTTGATAGAACAGGGTTAGGATTCATGAAAACAGGATCAATAAGTAGTTTAAAGAAATAAGGCAAAAAAGGACAAGAAAATGACAAAACTGCAGCAATAACCCACGGAACTGACGGAACCAAAAACTTGGTTCCGCCTGTTGAACCCATTGGTTCCGTGGAGACTGCTGCAGAACAGAACAGTTTAATAACTAACCGTAATGAATTTATTAAAGTTACAAAGAAGTCAAACACTAGTTCAATTGAAACCAAACTTAAACCTGCTATTAAAATAGGAGTAGGACTTGCTAAAAATGAATTTAGAACTAGAACTACTCAACCAAGACCTAAACCGTCTATATCCAAACGCCCCTTTCCAAAGAGCAACTACAACACACAACCCCACTTTCAACATAGTTGGGGTCAAAACTTACCTAGACATCATCAAGCTCCAAACTATATGTCTTGGAACCCATATCCACCATTTTCTTACATGAATCATGGTAATGGCATGATTAACCAAAATGGACCCATGAGATATTGGGGATTAAATGTTTGAATGCTTGTTATAAAATAGGTGTGCTTAAAAGTGTGTTTGGAACCGGATGAATGGATCAAAGATAGCGGTTGCTCAAGACACATGATGGGAGACAAAAGTCTTTTCTCTACCTATCAAGTCTATGATGGAGGTAACGTTACTTTTGGTAGCAAGCTTAAAAGTAAAATCACCGGAAAAGGTACAATCTCTCATGACTCTCTATCTATTGATGATGTTGCTCATGTTGACAACTTAGGATTTAATATTCTTAGTATTAGCCAACTTTGCCATAAAAAGTATAAAGTCCTATTTAGTGAAAACGAAAGTAAGATACTTAAAGATGGTATTACTATAGCTTAAGGATTTCTTAAGAACAACGTATACGTCATGAAAATTGATAAAACATCTAGAGATAAACTTTGCCTTACCTCATTAGATGAGTCCTCGACTCTTTAGCATAGACGCTTAGGTCACACTAATATGAGACTTATTCAATCTCTATCCTCTAAGGAATTAGTTAGAAACCTACCCAAGTTGAAATACGACCAATACTTTTGTGATGCTTGCAAAATTGGTAAACAAGTTCATAGTAGCTATAAGGCTAAAAATATGGTATCCACAACTAGATGTTCAGAACTTTTGCATATGGATTTGTTCGGTCCATCCGCTATTCAAAGTTATAGAGGCAACTTCTATACTTTGGTCATAGTGGATTTTTTCACGATATACATGGACAAGATTTTTGAAAAGTAAAAATTTTCAATTATAATTAATATAATATTATACTTAGTTTTTGAGAATAAATATATATTTGAAATAATACTTTATAGAAAGTGAATTTACCGTACTACTTTTAATGTATAGAAATCAATATTATATACTTTAGTGTTTGAGCCATAACATTTTAATTATTTATCTTTTCATATGCGTATGTTAAACTGAAAATTACAAAATCTCCTTGTAGTTAGTTACATATATATTTTCTATATTTTAGTAATCAACAAAAATACTAAATTAATTTTTAAAACATAAAAAATAATTAAATTTTAAGAAAAACTATATTTACTTAGCCAAAGTTATATTATCAATTATTTATTAGAAAAGACTTTACTGAATTGATATTTAGGAAGAAAAAAACACTAGTACAATCGACGTCACTCCCGTCGACCTTTTTAACCTCCTACCATCGACTGCTTAAAAGTGTGTTTGGAACCGGATGAATGGATCAAAGATAGCGGTTGCTCAAGACACATGATGGGAGACAAAAGTCTTTTCTCTACCTATCAAGTCTATGATGGAGGTAACGTTACTTTTGGTAGCAAGCTTAAAAGTAAAATCATCGGAAAAGGTACAATCTCTCATGACTCTCTATCTATTGATGATGTTGCTCATGTTGACAACTTAGGATTTAATATTCTTAGTATTAGCCAACTTTGCCGTAAAAAGTATAAAGTCCTATTTAGTGAAAACGAAAGTAAGATACTTAAAGATGGTATTACTATAGCTTAAGGATTTCTTAAGAACAACGTATACGTCATGAAAATTGATAAAACATCTAGAGATAAACTTTGCCTTACCTCATTAGATGAGTCCTCGACTCTTTAGCATAGACGCTTAGGTCACGCTAATATGAGACTTATTCAATCTCTATCCTCTAAGGAATTAGTTAGAAACCTACCCAAGTTGAAATACGACCAATACTTTTGTGATGCTTGCAAAATTGGTAAACAAGTTCATAGTAGCCATAAGGCTAAAAATATGGTATCCACAACTAGATGTTCAGAACTTTTGCATATGGATTTGTTCGGTCCATCCGCTATTCAAAGTTATAGAGGCAACTTCTATACTTTGGTCATAGTGGATTTTTTCACGATATACATGGACAAGATTTTTGAAAAGTAAAAATTTTCAATTATAATTAATATAATATTATACTTAGTTTTTGAGAATAAATATATATTTGAAATAATACTTTATAGAAAGTGAATTTACCGTACTACTTTTAATGTATAGAAATCAATATTATATACTTTAGTGTTTGAGCCATAACATTTTAATTATTTATCTTTTCATATGCGTATGTTAAACTGAAAATTACAAAATCTCCTTGTAGTTAGTTACATATATATTTTCTATATTTTAGTAATCAACAAAAATACTAAATTAATTTTTAAAACATAAAAAATAATTAAATTTTAAGAAAAACTATATTTACTTAGCCAAAGTTATATTATCAATTATTTATTAGAAAAGACTTTACTGAATTGATATTTAGGAAGAAAAAAACACTAGTACAATCGACGTCACTCCCGTCGACCTTTTTAACCTCCTACCATCGACATGTTGACGGTATGAGACGCTCCCGTCCACGGCAACTATTTGTCAGCTAAACTTCGTCGGGAACGACTATCCCGTAGACAATGTGGGTCCCACTTGGTTTTTCAGTCAAAGATTTATGGTTGTCCGACGTTCAAATCCCGTCGACATGTCGATGGGATAATAAAGTTAATTACTTTATTAATTATAATTCGTTAATTATTTTTACAAATTCCCGTTGACATGTCGACGGTATGTATTCGTCAAAGTCAACGTTCAGGTCAAGGGTGGACCTATTGTGCCGTCGACATGTCAACGGTAATATAAATATTATAATTTAATTTAGTTTATGTTACCGTCGACATGTCGACGGTAACATAAATATTATATTACCGTCGACATGTCGACGGTAATATGCTGGTATGCTGCTAACAGCATGCTGCATACCAGCAAAATTCCAGATTTTTTTCGGAAAATTTTCCTGAAAAAATCTACCAAAACCTGTAACCAACCAGAACCTTTAACCAACCAATTTTAACATGTCCTTAACACATACAACTCGACATCGGCTAAAACACTTGCAAATTATCGCTAAACACCCTCAAAATGCATTAAAACATATAAACTCTACAAAACGGGGTGTGGCAATATCTAAACCTAGCTGCCATATCCACAAATGTTTCAATATCCATGATTTTCAAGTCACCAAAAGGTTAAACTACACAATACTAACATAAGGGTCGCCAAAATATTGTTTCAAACATAAGTACATCACAAAATAACCAAAGTTTGTACCTCTACATCCACAAATCACTCATCATCACCAGAACCCTCATCATCACCAGAACCATCCTCATCGTCTCTGCGATTCCCGCTCCCTCAAGCTGATCCACTACCTACAGCTCCATTGCCCGAGCCATCCACGTGCTGAGAACCTGCCTGACTAAGATACTCGTGCCGTAGAGGGTTGGACGAAATAAAACCTGTCACCAAATCAAGCTTCGCCTTCATGGCCTTACGCTCTTCAGCATCTTCCCGGCTCTTCTTCTCGGCCTCAGCAATCTTCTTCTCGGCCTCAACAAGCTTTTTCTCCATATCGGCTATTTCTGAAAATGAAATAATCAAAATTTAAAAACATCTATTGTAATACTTAATTTGAGTCATGATCGAGTAATCTATAATTAATAAATTAACACACTGTACATACCTGGAGGCGGAGGCGGGGTGTATGGTAACGGTGGCCTACTCAAGCCGGGTACGACCCTACCCCGTCCTGCTATGTGGTCCCGCTGCTTGCCCTTCAAAACCATAGCAAGTATCTGCTCCTCCGTGTACGCCACCCCTTCAGGCGTATTCGCTCCCAGATCTCTCAGCCGAACCATCTCTTCCTATTTAGTTGAAAAAAATTGAGAAATATTATATATATATATATATATATATATATATATATATATATATATATATATATATATATATATATATATATATATATATATATATATATATATATATGTATATGTCGGGTTAATTACAAGATTATGTTTCAATGAATCATTAAAGTGCGTGTTTGGGGAAATAAATAAATAAATAATAAATTAAAAAAAAAAACGATACTTACATACTAAACCCGAGCCTCATCCTGCAACCATATACCATTATTGTCGCAGTGTGTGTCGTAAAAGCTCTGGATGAGTGACGGGTACTACTTGTCCTTGCTGTTCAAAAACTGTATATACACATGCATATAAGATGAAACAAATTAAAAATGACAAATCAAACACCATATTTATTTTAATTAAACTTAAATACTTTTATAAAATTAAAATTAATTACTTTTATATAATTAAAATTTTTAATTAATATATAATTATAATAAAATACTTTTATAAAAATAAAATGTGTCTTACATAGTCGTGGCGAATAGCGGCCAATGACTTGGAACCGTGGCGGCTGTACTCCTTGTTCACAGCAGCACGCTTCAGGTTCTTCTCATTCATGTAAAACTTGATATGTTCCTCCCACACAGATGGCTCGACGTTCGGAGGAGGGTTTCTTCGTATCTCATCCACTTTAGCAGGCCCACCCGGCATCGTAAAGTAAGTCCTCTTCATGGTGCCCGTGTTGTCGGAGTAGACCTTAGCAATATATGCATTGATGCCCTTCTCAATGGTTTTCCAATTGGGACCGCGCATGTGGGTCTGCAAGTCGAAGAATTCCTGCAATCAAATATAGTTAATATTAACATAAATATATAAATAAATAAACAAATTTAAATAAATATACACAATTAAACAAATTTAAATAAATGTACACATTAAAATAATTAAATATAGAGATATAATTAAAAGGAAAATAAAATAACTGACCCCGAGTCGGTTCATGAAGGCATGTCGAGTCGCTTCCTCAAGGTTGTGCCAGGAGGGATAGTGCAACGACAAGGACCTAACCAGCTCGCCAACATAGTTACTGAACCATGAGCGGTGGGGCCCAACATGAGTATATGCCCTCTAATCAGCCATCTCGAACTCGGTCGATTGCGGGACCGATCTAGTCACGGCTTTCCTGAGGTCTACGTTCTTGTTGGCTTCACGGACCTGTGGCCTGCCGCCATCCCGACCTCCACCCCTGCCGCCACCTCGTCTCGCCCTACCTCCTCGTCGAAGTTGTTGTGACGAACCTACAATTGAAGTGAGTGAAAACGTTATAAAATAACAAGTAAGAAAATTCAAATTATCAAGTTTAAGTTTCTTACCACTACGGTGACCGCTAGTAATCGAACGAAAAGGGGGTGGTGGGTTATCGGCACCGTCACCACCGTGACCGCGCGCTACTGCTGCCATATGTAAAAGTACAAGTTGAATTAACATATAGAAATTCGGGAACAAATTAACATAAGCATGCACACATTCAAATACATACACATTCAAAATAAATATACACATTTAAACAATCCATAACAATTTCATTCAAATAAGTGTCATTTTACAAGTTACAATTTAAGATCAATCTGCAAAATCTACATCACTATCATAAACAGCATCAGTCGCATCTTCAACTTCATCATCAGAATTGTTTGCATCAGAGTCTGCTAAATCATAAGGATTGTCGTCCTCATCATCAATAAATTCAGCTTATTGTTTGTGACTTATTTTGAAACTATGTAAGGTAAAAAGTTTCAAAATAAGCCATAGAAATTTAGCTTATGAAACTTAAGCCAAAAACCAAACAAGCCATAAGCTCGTTATATAAGCTGAAACAAACACCATCTAACTTGAATTATTCTACATCTAACACAATCCATTTTATACTAATTAATTAAACAATCCCTTTTATACTAAACCTAATATATCAAAACCTAATATACTAATTAAACAATCCCTTTTATACTAAACGCTCACATTTCACAATCCGCAACAATCCCTTTTATATCATAACCTAATATACGAAACGCTATGTTACTAAAAAATGTGTTACACTAAACTACTAACCAAACTATACATACGGCTGCAAGCACTAAACTACTAACCAAACGCTACGGGATACGAAACTACAACAAAGCATAAAACTGAAAAAAAAGAAAAGGAAAAAAAGTAAAAAAGAAATAACATACTGTCTCGGTTGTCTCCACTCTCGGGCTACAGTCTCGGGCTGTGGTATCGACTGTGGCTTGGACTCGGGCTATATACAAGGAGAGCACATTAAATATGTAACAACCCCAAAATACCGCAGCGGAAGACTGTGTCACAGGGGTGCTACTTCATAATACAAAGTACAAGTTATAGAAAATGAACTCTAAATGAGACGTTTTGAAAAGTTACCATTCGATTAATGAATTCAAAGTTACAAACATGAGATTCCAAAGTATGATACATAAATGTATACAAAATGTTTTGAATGGTAAATGATAAAAGCGTAAGTCTTCAGAGTATGTAGCTTGACTCTAAGTTCCACGCACTAGCTATCGCCTTACTAACCTGAGATAAACATGCTAAAGTGTCAACACAATGGTTGGTGAGTTCATAGAGTTTGTCTTAAAATAGTTGAAAAGCCTTAAAAGAATGTTCACACAGCAAAGGCATCGTGAATCCACTCAGTTACAAGTCCCGCCATAAGAGACTTGTAACCTGTGTGTTCACAACCCACTGCTACAATATAATATGATTAAGACATGTATAAGTTCATCAAAACAATTAAGCAATTAGTCGTGAGTCTACTCTTCATCTCCGAAGACCTCACGTTTATGATGTATCCAACATTCGCAAATGTTAGGATGTATCAATAGCCTCAATGGTCATCCAAGGTCTTAATTTGGAGCCACCGGAAGTCTCAATGGTCATCCAGCAACTTAATCTGGAGCCACCGGCAGTAACACAATCAAGTATAACGCAGTTAAGTATAACACAATCATGTATGTATGAAATCAAGTATAATGCGATCAAGTATAAGACAATCAAGTATAGAACAATCAAGTATAATGCGATCAAGTATTTGTACAAGTAAGCAAGTAGTTGAGCATGTATCCCCCCCAAGAGTTAAAACAAGTATGAAAAGAGTAGGGGCTATGACTCACCTTAAGCTTATGTAATGAGAAATGAAAGTAGTAGTCGAATCGCGAAAGTCTCTAAGAGCAGCCTATAATAGAACGTTGCGACTTAGGTTTGGAGTAACGTCTAAGAATATGACGAATTGCCTATATATGTCTTGCATAATGTTCATGATGTAGTACTTAGTATATAGTGTAAGTCTTTGAATATAAGTGGTCTATGAAACATGTATAGGTTGTATATCTCTTACTACCGTTCGGGCCGACATAATTCAGAAGTCATGGAGTAAACGTTCGAAGAGCCAGGACACTTTAACTCGTAAATCCACAACTCGTCTCGACGGCTTACTCAATGAACTCCTCACATGAGGCTCCCTACTATTGTAGTATTTGATAACATATATATATATTTATATATATATATATATATATATATATATATATATATATATATATATATATATATATATAAGCTTTTTGATCTTTAAAAGTTATATGGTCTTTAGCCGTGGCTTTGCCGTGACCTTGGTCATTGTTACCATGATCTTGAGACTCAACCTTGGCTTTAGCCATGGTTGTGGTCTTGGCTTTAGGTCATTAGACCTCTTGGTCTTAGTAATTCATAACTATAATATAGTGACTTTGGTCTAAAATGGGCTGTTAAGAATTTGAAGAAAATTATCACTCAGAAAGCATTTTCAGGGCTCGAGCTTCTTTGTTCCTGAACGAAAACGTCGTTCCGGACAACTTTCGTGTTTTAACTTTTTGATGAATCGGAGCAGAAGTGGGACTTTCAAAATCATAATTTGATCAGAATGCTATTTAGGCAGTTTTGCCGTTTTGGTTTCGCTAACTTCAAATGGTCATAACTTTTGACTCGTGTACTCGTTTTGAGTGATTCAAATTGCTATGTTTTCCTTGTTAAGTCCTCTTTAACAGTAAGTAAGTGTCAAATATCAAAGTTATACTATTGTGGTCGTGGTTTTCCATAAAAATCACTAGTTTGCTTGTTTACTTGTCATAAGTTAACATATGTATATCAATACTTGTTTTATCCATTTTTAAACATCATGAACACAATACAAAGACCATATATAGCATGAAAGAAACATAATAAGCATGAAATGATATTGAGCAAGAAAGTGTATAAGGGTTTGCTTACAACTTTTGGCTTTCTAAAGAAAGGAAGTCAAGTATGGAACTAGGACACTAAACCTAAGCTTGTAAACCCTTCACCGTAACTCTTGTAACCCTTGCTAGCCTTGATCTAACCCTTGTGAAAACCATTTAACTTCAGCCCTAGTAACCTTGTGTAGCTCCTAATTCAACCATGGAATCACCAAACAAACTTAAGAACTAGGTAGAGAATACTAAGACCTTGAACTTTGTAGTGTAACTTGTAGTTTGAAGATCAAAGGATCATGGTGCTAGGAATTAATGGTGTGGCGTTTTGGTGATGAAAAGATGAAGGTATGAGCTTGTATTTATAGCATGAAGAGGAGGTTAGGAAGGTGTCTAGGAAGGTTCATTGAGGAGGTTAGTTTTTAGGATATTTTTGCTAAACTTGGAGACAAAGTTGTAAATAAGTATTGATCTAATGGCTAAAGTCATGAGATCATGCCACAAGTGTGAATCCTCCCCCCCCCTAAGTCGTTCATATAGAGATAAGGGTGACTAGATGCAAAAACTTGGTATTATCCTACTTATGTAGCTAGTTTTGGACCCGTAAATTGCTAACCGTAAGTTGTTAAGTCACGAAACGTAAAACCGGGTATCCTAAAAATATGAAACTTATAAATATGGTTAAACATGTCAATATAGTCCATAATAAAATATAAAATGAGTGGTAGGTTCTATCGGGTGCTAAAACCCTGCTAAAAACTGGAAACACGGGTCTAAAATGCGCAATTCGCGTAAAACGCTGAACTGAAAAACGTAAAATTCCGAAACTTTTGGAATTGTCCTAAAATGAGAGAAAATCATATTTCTATTGTTTATAATGTTTTATGGATATATCGGGATGCTGGAAGGACGTTTAAACCTAAAAGTAAATCTCGGACACGGCTTTGTGATTTTTGCAGAAATGATCCGACGAGCGTCAAACTCTCGGATTATCGTTAAAATAGTTTAACTTACGAGAATATGAAATAAAAATTTCTGAGATGAATAGTGAAAATGAATAGTAAAAGTGAATAGTAAAAAGTGAATAGTAAAAAGTGAATAGTGAAATTTTCGGGAATAAAAGTTAACCTGAAATTGCGAATTGTTACAAAATATTGTTTGCTTAAAAATTATGGAGATAAAACTATTGTCGTCGACATGTCGTCGGGATACCAGAAGTTAATAAAAAAATAAAACGAGGTACATTACCTGCTGTCTTGGTTGCCTCGGCTCTCGCTCTCGGCTCTCACCCTCTTTACATGCTACTGTACAAAAATAATAATAATAACAAAAATTAACAATAATAATAATAATTAAATTAATAATAATTAATAACAATTTTATTAACAGTAATAGTAACAATTAAATTAACAATAATAACAATTACATTACCTGCTACTGTCTTGGTTGGACTACGGTGGTTGAAGAAAGGAGAAGAAGAAGAATTAAACAAGATGGGTTGGAGAAAAGAATTAATGGAGAAAAGGAGGAAGAAAACTGCACAGTGGTGCTCGTGTGGTGGTGGTGGTGGAGCTGTGGTGGAGCAGTGGTGGAGGAGGTGGAGCTGTGGTGTCGGAGGTGGTGTAGTGACGGTGTGGTGGTGGTTGTGGAGTACCGGAGGTGGTGTGGTCGGGGAGGTGGTCGTTGTGGAGTATCGCCGGTGAGATGATATGAGATGAAAATTTTGTTATTATCATTTTTTTGGTCTAAGTGTTTGACCCAAATCTGTTTTGTTTTTACTTTTAATGATCCCGTCGACATGTCGACGGGAACGTAAAGCAATTTTGTCGTTTATAGCCTGGCGGGACGTATTAAATTTTCACGAAATTTTTGGCGCTTATATTCCCGTCGACATATCGACGGGAAAATAAGTAGTTATTAAAAATACTTTTATAAAATAAATTAAATTTAATATTAATTACTTTAATATAATATTTATTATAAATACTTTTATAAAATAAAAAGAAAATATTGAAAAAATAGTTTTATAAAATTAATAAATTACTTTTATATAATTAAATTTTTTAATTTAATATAAATACTTTTATAAAATAACTAGTTAAGTTTAATATTAATTACTTTAATATAATATTTATTATAAATACTGTTATAAAATAAAAAGAAAACATTGAAAAAATAGTTTTATAAAATTAATAAATTACTTTTATATAATTAAAATTTTTTATTTATTATAAATACTTTTATAAAATAAAAAGAAAATATTGAAAAAATAGTTTTATAAAATTAATATAATGAATGAGTCGAGATGTTAAACGAACGATTCGAGATGCAATGGTTATACACGAGATGTTAAACGAACGAGTCGGGACGCAATGGTTATACACGAGATGTTAAATGAACGAGTAGAGATGCAATGGTTATACACGATATGTTAAACGAACGAGTCGAGATGCTATGGTTATACACGAGATGTTAAACAGATGAGTCGAGATGTTATGGTTATACATGAGATGTTAAACGAACGAGTCGAGATGCAATGGTTATACACGAGATGTTAAATGAACGAGTCGAGATGCTATGGTTATACACGAGATGTTAAACAGATGAGTCGAGATGCTATGGTTATACATGAGATGTTAAACGAACGAGTCGAGATGCAATGGTTATACTCGAGATGTTAAACGAACGAGTCGAGATGCTATGGTTATACACGAGATGTTAAACAGATGAGTCGAGATGCTATGGTTATACATGAGATGTTAAACGAACGAGTCGAGAAGCAATGGTTATACACGAGATGTTAAACGAACGAGTCGAGATGCTATGGTTAAACACGAGATGTTAAACAGATGAGTCGAGATGCTATGGTTATAGATGAGATGTTAAACGAACGAGTCGAGATGCAATGGTTATACACGAGATGTTAAAAGATGAGTCGAGATGCTATGGTTATACATGAGATGTTAAACGAACGAGTCGAGATGCAATGGTTATACACGAGATGTTAAATGAACGAGTCGAGATGCTATGGTTATACACGAGATGTTAAACAGATGAGTCGAGATGCTATGGTTATATATGAGATGTTAAACGAACGAGTCGAGATGCAATGGTTATACACGAGATGTTAAACGAATGAGTCGAGATTCTATGGTTATACATGAGATGTTAAATAGATGAGTCGAGATGCTATGGTTATACATAAGATGTTAAACGAACGAGTCGAGATGCAATGGTTATACACGAGATGTTAAACGAACGAGTCGAGATGCTATGGTTATACACGAGATGTTAAACAGATGAGTCGAGATGCTATGGTTATACATGAGATGTTAAACGAACGAGTCGAGATGCAATGGTTATACACGAGAATGTTGGCGCCAGAATTTCCCACCAAAATTTTCCTACCTAACAACTTATCTTCACAATATAAACACACACACACACAAACACACACACACACACACACACACACACACACACACACACACACACACACACACACACACACTCATCTAACTAATAAAAACTTTCACACACACTCATCTCACTATCTCTCTCTCTATCTCTCTCTAGCAGTTTCCGTTTTCTGGCGACACCAGCAGTTTCCGGCCGCCGAAATCTTTTTTTGACCACCACCTTTTATCACCTCAACTTGTAGATCGGGCCACCCCGGTCACGATTCAACCACTCACAACCACTCAACCTCACAACCACAAACACACACTGTTATCATGGTGAAGAAGATGGCAGAATTTGAAGCTTTTCCATGTCCTTGTAGACGAGGAGACGTGATTCTGCGAGAATCGCGTAAATCTTACTCCCGTGGTAAACTATACTATGCGTGTCCATTATCGAAGGTGAACAATTACATACTTTTTCGTGTATTATATAAATAATTTGGTTAGTTGTTAAAAATAATAGTTTTTACTCTTTAACAGGCTGGGACAACAGACCATGGATGTGATTTTTTTTATGGAAGGAGGAACGACTCGCCAAAATGACCGGTTCTCTGGGAGCTTCAACATCAAGCGGTTCTGGATCTGCTCTAACAAGGTGCTCAAACTGTCATGAAAAAGATCTTAGAATAAACATGCTGGAGGCACAAAAACAGGTGCTAGAGACAAAATTAAGGATGCTGGAGGCAAAACTTGACATGGCAACGTATCCTGACAACCACGACCACGCATGTCAGTCGGAGGCAATACTCCATGACCTTTTAGGTGACATGGATAAATTTGATATGAGTACTCCTCTTCAACTGTGCAACCACGCCAAGTCATGTGTGTCTTGTAAGAATTGACGATTGACTTATTTGTGAGAATCAAGAATGTATGTGTAAAATGAGACGGAAATGATTTTGTGAGAATGTATATAGGTAAAAAATGAGACGGGAATGTTTTTATGAGGTTATATATAGGGTGAATTTTTGGGAGATACTCCCGTCGACGGGAAAAAGCACGCGGGAAAAATCCCGCCATGTATATTGACCAATAATTCAGTATTATTTATTTTTACTTTATGATCCCGTCGACATGTCGATGGGACCGTTAAACCAAACACGTAATTAACGCTAATCAAACGTTAATTACGTAATAATTCATTTTTTATATGATCCCGTCGACATGTCGACGGGATTATAATGGCGGGATAATTTCGCGCCCAAGTTTTGACAATTATTGATGCTGGAACTTTTGACCATTATGTTCCCGTCGACATGTCGACGGGAACGTATGAACTCTAAAAATTCAACGCAGCCTGGTTCGGTCAAGCATATTTTTTGTCGTTTTCTGCGTATTGCCGTTGACATTGTGTCGACGGGAATGCGCTCGTCGCCTGTTGGGAATAAAATGCTCAAGTCAAAGAGCCTGTCAGATGATGAGTTAAGCCTGCTTCTTTTGTTTTGTTGAAGTTGAAGATAAACTAACAGTACCTTCTGGGTGAGAAGGCACTGCTAGTTGATGAAGGTCCTGCCAGTTTAAACGTCAAGTTGTTATATATTTTATTTATAGATATTTAGTTGTATCATTCATCTTTGTACAAAGTTACACGTTAAGTAAAAGTAGTACAGAAGTCTCAGTAGATAATATGGAGTGTTTTACCTTGAAAAGTGTAATATTAGGATAAGATAAGTTCTCTAAGTATATTATATTATGCAACTTGACAACTTGTAATAAGGGTTCCTTATACTATAAAAGGAACCCTTAGTCACCTTCTTAGAAAACACTGCATGCATAACCTCAACCATCAAATCCTTTTTACGTATCAAAGATTCAAGGTTACCTTTGTAATCCCGGTGATAGTTTAGATCACCCGTATTATCTCATAAATAATATTGAATCGTTTTGAGTTATTCAAGTTGTGTTCATCACTCTAAATTATTCACATTTACTTATTCACCACCTTTGTTCCTTTAGTGTGTTCTAGTAAATTCTGCGTACTAAATCACATTCATTCATAAATATCCCAAACACATTATTAAGACTAACATCCCAAGTGTTTGTATAATCCTTCCACAAGTGGTATCAGAGCTAGGCTGATATTTACGACATAAAAGAACAAAGCAAAAATGGATGTTGAACACATTCAAACCAATGTGGCTGCAAAACTTCCACTACTCAAACAGAATGAGTTTGAGATGTGGAGACTGAGGGTTGAGCAATACTTCTAAGTGCAAGTCTATGCACTTTGGGAGATTATTGAAGAAGGAAACTCATTCAAACCAACAACCACCACCTCCACAGTAAACGATGCGCTAATCACAACTGTGCAAGTAAATCCAACAACCGCAGAAGAAAGAATCCAAAAGAGAAATGATCTTAAAGCCAGGAGTATGCTTCTCATGTCTATTCTAAATGACCAGCTCTTAATTTTCAACAAGTACAAATGTGCTAAAACCCTCTTTCAAGCTATTGTGGCTAGATTTGGTGGTAATGATGCCACCAAGAAAACTCAGAAAACACTTCTAAAACAACAGTTTGAAAACTTTTCAACCTCAACAAATGAGTCTTTGGACAGCATGTTCAATAGACTACAAAAGCTTTCCAGTCAGTTAGCCATTCATGAAGTGATAATATCTCAAGAAGACTTAAACTCCAAATTCCTTAGAAGTCTACCCTCTGAATGGGCCATGCATGTCATTGTCTGGAAAAACAAACTAGATATTGATTACATGAGTCTTAATGATCTTTACAGCAACTTCAAAATAGTAGAGCATGAACTAAAGAAGTCTACTAGTTCAAGCTCAGGAAATATGGCCTTTGTGTCATCTCATGGTACTTCCAAGAAAGTTGATAAAGAAAAAGATGGTAGAGAAGAAGGTACTGCCAACACAAATATTGGTACTGCCAATACTTCTAGCAGTACCAAAACCATTTTAGATGAAACAATTGGTTGTGCTTTCCTAACATCACAACACAATGGTTCCAGATTGACCTTTGAAGATCTTTAAGAGATCAGTGATGATGATCTTGAAGAAATGGACATAAAGTGGCAGCTTTCACTTCTTAGCATGAGAGCTAAGAAATATTTGATGAGAACTGGAAAGAATATTGTCATCAATGATAATGAACTTGCTGGGTATGACAAGTCTAAAGTGGAGTGCTACAACTGCCACATGAAGGGTCACTACTCAAGAGACTGTAGAAGACCAAAGAAGCAAGGTGATAAGGGAAGAGGTTTTGAGAACAAGAACAAGGGAAATTATGAGAACAAGAGCAAGGAAGTGGAAATCACTGATACAAAAGCTATGGTAGCTATTGATGGGCTGGGTTTTGATTGGAGCTTTATGGGTGAAGAAGAGTCAGCTTCAAATGAAATGGCTTTAATGGCTTTCACCAATCCTGAGGTACAAATTGCTAAATGTTCTACTAATTGTGAAGTTTTTAAAGAATTAGAGATTTTAAAGAAACTTTATGATGAACTGAAAGTAGAAGAAAGAAAAACTCATCAAGACCTAGTTAATCATAAGTGTGGTATGGCCAAACTTGAGAAGCAGATAATTCACTTTAGAGAAAATGAACTCACCTTTTCTGACACAAAAGCTATTCTTAATAGAGACATATTTTTAAAAGATGCTGAAATAAGCCTGTTAAGAACTGAGTTTGCTAATGTGAAACAAGCAAAAGATAATATTCAACTAACTGTTACAACATTAGAAAATGCTTCTGAATGTACTAGAAGTATAGTTGAAAACCAAATGAACAAGAAAATCAAATCTGGGATTGGATACAATACTTGTCTACCTCCTTACAGAGGAATTCCCTGTCCCATAGGTATAGATCTTGCTGAATCAGGTTTACATGAACTCACTCATAAACCACTAGAAAGTGTAAAACTTGTAGAAAATAGTGAACCTTTTGAGAGTGCAAGTGATACTTCACTCTCTAAAGAAAAGGTGATCACTGATAAGAGCTCAGATGATACATCTATTGAAGATTGGACATCTGATGAGAATGAAAAAGAGACTGCTTCAAAGAAAGGAAACAAAGTAGGACCAACCAGTCCTAAAAGTGTAGATAGTATAACAAAGGCTAAAGCTGTTCTGAAAACAGTTGAATGTTGTGCTAAATGTAATAGCAAATCTAGAGGTAGTCAGAGAAATTGGAACAATCTTAAGTCACACCAACTTGGTGATAATTTTGTTATGTACAATAAGGCATGCTATTACTGTGGTAGTTTTAATCATACTCATGCTTATTGTAACAATTAGGTTTCTGGGAGTACATCAAGGTCTAAAACAAACCCCAGAAAAGGTTTTGTGAAATCTAACACACCAAAAGTCAATCATAATGTTAGACCAAATGAGCCTGTTTACCCAAAATCCACTACTAAGGGTGCAAGTAACATTTTCAAACATACACCAAGAGTTGTGAAAAGTCTCATTGAAAGGAATTATGTGGTTAAAACACAAGATTGGAGACCAAAACCAAAAGGTCCTGCTAGATCAAATGGTACTGCCAAATTTGGTACTGTCATACCAAAAACCACAAAATGTGTTAAGAATGAAAATGCTGTTAAGTCCTCAGCATGTTGGATTTGGAGACCACTCCAATCAAAAGGTGCATCAACAGTCCTAAAGAGGTTTGATTACATTGATGCACGAGGCAAACCCAAGTCAGTCATGGCTTGGGTACCCCAAGGAAACTAATATGTGTACATATGTGCAGGAACATTCAAATGATATTGCTGATCAAGGATATGTAGATAGTGGATGTTCAAGGCACATGACATGCAACATGTCTTACCTCACAGACTTCAAATCATTTGATGGATGATATGTTACCTTTGGGGGAGGAATCAAAGGAAAGATTACTGGTAAAGGTACAATTAAAACTAGTAAATTAGATTTTGAAAATGTATATTTTGTGAAAGAACATCAGTTTAATCTCCTAAGTGTCTCACAAATGTGTGACACAAAGAACAATGTTCTTTTTACTGACACTGAATGCATTGTTCTTTCTCCTGATTTTAAAATTCCTGATGAAAGTCAGATTCTTCTTAAAATCCCAAGAAGGAACAATATGTACATTGTTGATTTAAAGAACATTATTCCTAAAGAGAGTTTAACCTGTCTAGTAGCAAAAGCCTCATTGGATGAATCTATGCTTTGGCATAGAAGGCTTGGTCATGTAAACTTTAAAACAATCAATACAATTGCAAAATATGATTTGGTTAGAGGTTTACCCAAAAAGATTTTTCAAAATGACCAAACTTGAGTTGATTGTCTAAAAGGCAAACAACATAGAGCTTCTTGTAAGCCCAAGACCCATAACTCAATTTCTCAAGCTTTATACATGCTTCATATGGACCTCTTTGGTCCTACATCTGTGAATAGCTTGAATGGTAAAAAATATTGTCTTGTAGTTACTGATGATTACAGCAGATTTTCTTGGGTTTTCTTTTTGAGAACTAAGGATGAAACTAGTGAGATCCTTAAGTCCTATATTACTGGGATTGAAAACCAAACTGATAAGAAAGTAAAAGTAATTAGATGTTACAATGGGACAGAATTCAAGAATAGAATTATGGATGAATTTTACAAAGAAAAAGGAATAAAAAGAGAATATAGTGTAGCTAGAACCCCACAGCAAAATGGAGTAGCAGAAAGGAAAAATAGAACTCTTATAGAGGCTGCTAGAACAATGTTAGTAGACTCTAAGTTGCCTATTTCATTTTGGGCTGAAGCTGTAGGTACTGCTTGTTATGTGCAGAACAGGGTTCTTGTGATTAAACCTCATAGAAAGACTCCTTATGAACTTTTATTTGGTAGAACACCATCTCTAAGTTTTATGAGACCTTTTGGATGTCATGTCACTATTCTCAATACCAAAGATCATCTAGGAAAGTTTGAAGGAAAAGCTGATGAAGGCTACCTGATAGGGTATTCTTTGCAAAGTAAGGCCTATAGGGTGTATAATAGATGCACTAGGCTAGTGGAAGAAAATCTGCACATAGAGTTTCAAGAGAAACTACCTAATGTTGCAGGCCTTGGACCAGATTGGTATTTTGACATTGATAAGCTTTCAGAATCTATGAATTATGTGCCTGTCACAGATACAAATACTAATGATAATGCAGGTTTTGAAGACAATGTTGAAACAACTGAAGATCAAGATTACATCTTGATGCCAATTTGGAAAGGATTGGATTTATCTTCAAGTCATGGAGAGCCTTCTAATACAACAAATGAAGGTGTTGAAGATGATCATGGAACTCAAGGTCAAGGGAATCAAGAAAATTCTGCAAATGAAAATGGTACTGCCAGTTCACCAAATGGTACTGCCAGTTCACCAGATGGTACTGCTAGTTCACAAGTTGGTCCTTCTGAACCATTAAATGTTCTATCAGATGATTCCTTACCAGAAGATGTAGGGATTGGCAATCTTCCACTTACCTATGATGTTCCTACAACACACAACACAAGAATTCTCAAAGATCACTCCATTGATAATGTGATTGGCAGCATTGATTCTGGTGTTAAAACAAGAACTTAAGTCTTATCTTCAGACCAAGAAGGGTTTGTCTTAGCTTTTTATGAAGAAAAGAACCATGAAGTTGCCAACATATGCCTGTTTTCATGCTTTCTCTCACAGGTTGAACCCAAAAACATTACAAAGGCCTTAGATGATTCAAGTTGGGTTGAAGCAATGCAAGAAGAGCTTCTTCAATTCAAACTTCAGAAGGTTTGGATACTAGTTGATTTGCCCAAAGGTTACAGGGCAATTGGAACCAAATGGGTATTCAGGAATAAGAAAGATGAAAGGGGAATAATGATCAAAAACAAAGCAAGATTGGTGGCCCAATGGTATACTCAAGAAGAAGGAGTGGATTATGAAGAAGTTTTTGCTCCTGTTGCAAGAATTAAAGCAATTAGGCTATTCTTGGCCTATGCTTCTTTCATAGGCTTCACTGTTTACCAAATGGATGTCAAAAGTGCCTTTTTATATGGTACTATTGAAGAAGAGGTGTATGTTTCTCAACCTCCAGGCTTCATTGATGAAGAATATCCAGACAAGGTGTACAAGGTTACCAAGGCTCTTTATGGTCTACACCAAGCTCCTTGGGCATGGTATGAAACATTGGATTTCTATTTATTGGAAAATGGATTTCAAAGAGGCAAGATTGATCCAACTTTGTTCATCAAAAGAACCAAAAAAGACATCTTGTTGGTGCAGATTTATGTTGATGACATTATCTTTGGATCCACAAACCAGGAGTTGTGTGTGGAGTTTGAAAAACTTATGCCTAGTAAGTTTGAAATGAGTTCCATGGGGGAACTTACTTTCTTTCTGGGTCTCCAAGTGAAACAATCAAATGAAGGCATATTTATCAGCCAAGATAAGTATGTAACAGAGATCCTAAGGAAATTTGGGTTTGCAGATTCAAAGGTTGCAAGTACACCAATGGATTCAAAAAAGGGGTTACTCAAAGATGCTGAGGGTAAAGATGTTGATGTGCACAATTATAGATCAATGATTGGATCCTTGATGTACCTTACATCATCAAGACCAGATATCATGTTCTCAGTATGTGTGTGTGCAAGGTTTCAAGTAAATCCAAAAGTTTCTTATCTCACAGCAGTTAAAAGAATCTTTAGATACCTCAAGGGTCAACCTAGGTTGGGTCTATGGTATCCAAGGGAATCATCTTTTGAATTGATGGCTTATTCTGATAGTGACTATGCTGGTGCAACCCTAGAAAGAAAATCCACAACTGGTGGATGTCAATTTCTTGGCTGCAGACTCATATCATGGCAATGCAAGAAGCAAACAATGGTGGCCAATTCTACAACTGAAGCAGAATACGTTGCAAGTACAAGTTGTTGTGGCCAAGTTCTTTGGATTCAAAATCAATTGCTTGACTATGGGTACAATTTTCTTAACACCATTATTTACATTGACAATAGCAGTACTATTTGTATCATTAAAAATCCAGTTCAACATTCAAAAACAAAACACATTGAAATCAGACACCATTTCATAAGAGATTGCAATGAGAAAAGGTTAATACAAGTTATCAAAATTGAGTCTGAAAAGAATTTTGCAGACCTTCTCACCAAAGCTTTTGATTTAGGTAGATTTAAATACCTGGTAGCAGGTATTGGTATGATAAATCTTTGAAAAACATGTGATTTTGTAAATAAAATAAAAAGTTTTGGCCTTTAAACATGGTACTGCTAGTTAGTCATAAGGTACTGTCAGTTCATAATTGGTACTGCTAGTATAAAGTTTGCCCTGTTTTTGTTCATCTTGATGCTTAAAATGTTGACAATGCTATAAAACAAGTGCTCTGCACTTTGTTCTTTTGGTCTACAACTAACAAATTTCAGGTTCTCAAGATTGATAACAAAAAATCATGATGTGGAGATGGTAATCAGTTCACCAAGTTTTACAAACTGAAGAGCTGGCTAGTCCAAAAGCAAACGACTATTGGTAAAGACTTCTCAAATCCGTTGATAGCTGATAGTTTGCTAAAAACTATAAGGTAATCAGTTCACCAAGTTTTACAAACTGAAGAGCTGGCTAGTCCAAAAGCAAACGGCTATTGGTAAAGACTTCTCAAATTCGTTGATAGCTGATAGTTTGCTAAAAACTATAAGGGATTATTTTTACTAAAATTTCAAAGAGACTGCCAAGTTATATTTCAAAATACAAGGTACTGGTAGTTCAAATTTTAGTACTGGTAAAGTAAAATGGTACTGCTACATAGCCGTTGAGTCTGTCAGTTTAAAAATATAGCCGTTGTTTGAAGGGTATTTCTGTAAACTCCTCATGGTTTCCTTGTTTTAAGGGTTTGGTTATTATATTTCACATATAAAAGATCTTTTTGACCGCCTCTTAAATTATTTATCTATATCTTCAATAGTCGGTCAAAAGTAATTCTCTCATAATATCTTTAATCAATCCTTATCACAATTCACTCTCACCTTTCATCTTCTACCAGTACCACAACCAAATCCCACCATCATAATCAAGTTTTTCCTTAAACCTTCACCATGGCTGATCTAAGTTTTGTCAAACGTCACAACCAGTTAGCATTTTTGGAAAAGTCTGAGGAAAATGAATCTTTTCATCAAATAGTGGACTTTCTAAACAATTCTTACATCAGGTATGCTTTACTTGTGAATCCCACTATTTATGAATCTCAAATTTTACAATTTTGGCAAACGGCTAGAGTTAAAACTCTTAGGAATGGGATTCAAGAGTTAAAGGTCAAAGTGGATGGCAGAACCCTGACTTTTACCGAATCATCCATTCGAAGACATCTTCATTTGGATGATTAAGATGGTATTAGTCAATTGCCTGATACTAAAATCTTTGAAAATTTGACAAAAATGGGGTATAATGTGACTTCTACTAAGCTCACATTTCTTAAAAAGCATTTTACCCCTCAATGGAGATTTTTGATCCATACCATCCTTCATTGTTTAAGCCAAAAGAAAACCTCATGGGAGCAGTTTAGTGGTAACATGGCTGCAGCTCTCATTTGCTTGGCAACAAACAAAAAATTCAACTTTTCAAAATACATTTTTGAAGGATTGGTTAAAAATGTGGATAGTGAAACAAAGTTTTTGATGTACCCCATGTTTATTCAATGCATCATCAACAAATCCAGACATTTGTTACTTCCCCCAAACAAACCTTTTAAAACTCCAAAACTTACCCACAAGGTGTTTTCAAATATGAAAATTGGTTTTCAAGGAGAAGAAGTACCACTTTTTGAGGAGATGTTACCACAACATACTGAAGAACCATCCACATCATCTGCTCATTCATCACCAAACCCATCACCAGTACCATCAGTCACACCACCATCACCAGTACCATTAGTCACACCACCATCACCAATACCGTCAGTCACACCACCATCACCATATCTTCAACCATCACACATACCAACTGCAACATCACCATCATCATCACATCATAAATCACCACCCCACTCTCCTCCACATCAAAGTCTAGATTCTCAGACTGTAAAGGAACTAAAGGAGCAAGTGCAGCTCTTGGAAACTGCTCTTGAAAGGCAAAACAAGCACTTTACAGAGATTAACACCAAGCTAGTTAAGAGGGTTGAGAAATTGGAGTTAAAGGTGAAGTTGCTGAAGGGTAAAAGATCTTCTCAGTTGGTTGTTTCTAGTTCTTCAAGTTCAGATGCAGAAGGTTTGGGTCTCTCTTCCAAAAAGGGGAGGATGGGTAGTTCTAAGAGTGAAGAAGAGATTCAGTTTCAATTTCATGAATGAACTTAAGTGGTTGATGAAGAGCCTGCTAGTGCAGAAAAAGGGCTTGCTAGTACAAAAGAGACTGCTGAAGCAGAGCAAGAGCCTACTGGGATTCAGAGGCTATTGGCTATGGATTTAAAAGGTTCTGCTCAAATGTTCTACAAAAGAAAAAGGGAATCACAGCCTCAGGGGAGGTTTCTTGTTTCTGATGAACAATCTGCTGCTCCAAGTCAAGAATCAACACCAAAAGACAAGGGGAAGAAAATTATGTTTGAAGATGAAACAAAGTGTAAAAAGTTGAAGAAGAAAGAACAAGTTCAGATGGCTGTAGATGATAAGTTATCCAAACAGCTTCATGAAGAAGAGGTTATGAGGGCTGAAGAAGAGACAAGAATTGTACAAGAAAAATTTGATGCTTAGCTGCAATATATCATTTCCATTGACCCAATTGTAAGGGGTGAAGCTTATACTCTTGTGTGTGATGAGTCTCTTAGCTCAGATGAAATGACAATCAAGCTTAATGATTTCATCACTAAGAAATACAATCAAGAGGCATTGGATGATGTATATCAGCAGATCCAGAAGAATAAGAAGAAAGGGTTTAAAATGCCTCATTCTGAGGCAGATCAGAAGCATTTCTTCAAGTTATATCTGAAAAGAGAAGTGAACATGAAGGATCATCAACTCAAAAACAAATCATTTGATGAATTGAAGCTTCTATACTTAGAGGCTTACAGAAGAAACAAAACCAGTTTCCTCATGGATTCACAAGAAAGGCCTTCCAAAAGAAGAAGAGATGATCAGAAGGATCAAGCAGCCCAGAAAGAGAAAGCAGACTTGCCTCCTGTTCAGTCAAAAGAAATGATTGTCCATGTTCCACAAATTGTCTTTGCTGAGCCTTTACATACAAGACATCCAATCGTAGATTGGGAAATCTACTATGAAAAATTTGGTAAAGCATGGAAGATAACAAGAGTTGGCAATAAAATTGAAATATTCAAGAACTTTGAAAATCTGCTTAGAGCATGTAGCAGAATGGATCTAGATGAATTGTCGGACTTAGTTCAAAAGAAGCTGAAAACAAAGTATAAACCTGATGCAAAGGAGCAAGAGCTATGGGTGGAGTTCAGCAGATTATATGATCCAAATCCTACTGATACACATTGGAAATTCCCTTGCCATGATTTATCTGTTTCATTGGAATACTTCAGCATGAGCCATATTCATTATCTTTCCACTCAGAGTGGAATCAAACTTTTTATGCTAGGTGAGAAGGAGTATCCTTTAAGCTATGAAGTATTATCAGTCTTGATCTCCAATAAACTATTATGTGAAGAAGAAACTGATGCAGTCAAAAGACTGAAAAAAAGCATATTTGATCAATATGAAAGCCTAAGGAGGAATAGATGATAAGGTTTTTGGAAGAGTTCCCTCAGATCCTCAAGGTATGAATTTTATTCACAAGAAACTTAGTTATTTTAATAAGGAATAACAAGTTTAGGGGAGGATTGTTGGGAATAAAATGCTCAAGTCAAAGAGCCTGCCAGATGATGAGTTAAGCCTGCTTCTTTTGTTTTGTTGAAGTTGAAGATAAACTAACAGTACCTTCTGGGTGAGAAGGTACTGCTAGTTGATGAAGGTCCTGCCAGTTTAAACGTCAAGTTGTTATATATTTTATTTATAGATATTTAGTTGTATCATTAGTCTTTGTACAAAGTTACACGTTAAGTAAAAGTAGTACAGAAGTCTCAGTAGATAATATGGAGTGTTTTACATTGAAAAGTGTAATATTAGGATAAGATAAGTTCTCTAAGTATATTATATTATGCAACTTGACAACTTGTAATAAGGGTTCCTTATACTATAAAAGGAACCCTTAGTCATTTTCTTAGAAAACACTGCATGCATAACCTCAACCATCAAATCCTTTTTACTTATCAAAGATTCAAGGTTACCTTTGTAATCCCGGTGATAGTTTAGATCACCCGTATTATCTCATAAATAATATTGAATCGTTTTGTGTTATTCAAGTTGTGTTCATCACTCTAAATTATTCACGTTTACTTATTTACCACCTTTGTTCTTTTAGTGTGTTCTAGTAAATTCCGCGTACTAAATCACATTCATTCATAAATATCCCAAACACATTATTAAGACTAACATCCCAAGTGTTTGTATAATCCTTTCACACCGCCTGTTCTCCTGATTCTTGTAGTGAAATAATTAATTGTTGAGTTAATTAGTTTAAGGTATTAGAAATTTTATTTTGTCACGTTTAAGGTACCATTTTGCACCTTTAAAAGTTTAAGATATCAAATGATGCAGTTTGCCAAGTTCATGGAACTAATATGTTTTTTTTTTTTTTTTTTTTTTTTTTTTTTTTTTTTTTTTTTTTTTTGAACGGCTAGTTAGTAGTTAGTGATCCGAGCTCACAGTAACATCCAATTGAGCAGTATGCAAGCCTCGAACCTTTCTCCTTAAGGGATAAAACCCACTCCTGCTTCTATTTTATTTCGGGCCCATGAAGGTCCATGATGAGACTCGAATATGAGACCTCTCTAGAGTAACCTCCCCAAGTTTACCTTTGGTGGCCAACTGAGCTAGCCTGTTGGTTCATGAAACTAATATGTGTTTTGGCCTATTTTGTTTATTAATTCAATAAGACTATAGTGTTTGGTTTCTACATTATTTTAAAATGCGTTCATTTACATTCACAAAACTTAATGGTGGAAATTAGTGCTTTAATGCAAAAATGTAATGTTTAATTTAGTTTACGTGCAATCAGCATTGGTTTTAAGAATTCATAAATTTTATAAGATCGGTCATGTTACTTGTGTCTCATAATACACGGTTGGGCTTACGAGAAATTTTCATCGACTAATAAACTCATTATTTGTAGAAAACTAGAAACTACCAAATTTACCAATTGTGATTTTGTGTATTGAAGAATGAGATTTGTTTTAATTTACCCAAAGATTCTAAACGCGCCATCAAAGGAGAGTAGGGGATATTCCCAAATTTTCATGATTGCATATTTTATTGCAATGATCTCGTGAAATATAAAAATGAGTTCTTACGGACACAATCACTATCAAGTGTTATTTGTCTAATCCCAAAGACCATAACCATATATTTTAAAATCATTATTTTTCTAGAAGTTTTTTAATATAGAGTGGAGAAAGAGCATAAAATCTACCTTAACATATAAAGAAATCACGAGGAGATACTATTTTATATTATATCTAAATGCAATCTGATATCCAGCGATGCTATTAATTACCAAGGTTTTAGAACATCTTTAAAAGGGACCAGTTTTGTGAAGATCTCTTATATCTTCTCTATTTCTTCCAAAAGAATTAAGAAGACAGAAAAGTGTCATTTGAAGGAAAACAATATTTCAAATAAGTATCTAGCTTGAAGATGAATTATTTTGGTGATTCTGCGGCCGGATTTGATCAATCTGCTGGAGGAACGTCGTCATCACGAAAAGGGAAAAAGAGTAATCCAGATAAGCCAAAGCAACCTCAAAGAGGCCTTGGTGTTGCTCAGTTAGAGAAGATTAGACTTCATAGCCAATTGGGTTTGCATCCAACTAATCTCCATCCACAGGTATATATCCATTTTCACTCACAACGTACCAGTGACGGATTCAGAAAATAGTTTCTCAAGCAACACCGTATTGTTACCATAATATACAACAAAATAGCTAGACAAATCTAATAACTTTAAGCAAGATGCAGGGTGAGATGATTCGTACGAGTTTTATATAGTTAACTGACACGTTAGGGTTGTATTAGTTCTAAGTTTTTTTCTATTGGATATTTTATAATTTAAGTGTCTGTATATATATTCAGGAGGATATCAGGATTCACACTGCTTATTCACCACCATCTTCTTTCTCTTACAATTCATCATCAGCAACTTATAATACTTCACATGGACATCAAAACATCATGGTGTGTGCTGATTCTGATATTTTCTAAAATAACTCTTGTAACAAACCCATCCTTGTCCTTAACTTTTAGATGTTAATATTGGCCCTATATAAGATCGGGGATCCATTTAATTCTTGATGCTAAATTGAACACTACGAGTTTAGGTCATACTCAATTTCTCAAAATAAAATATTTGATTTACCGCTGTTTTGCAGATGGGTATGGGCGAACCAGAAAGATCAAACATGATATATGGTCATGCACAGCCTAGCAGTGACCCGAGGTATTTCAATTATTTATTACCATGTTGATGATTAATTTACACCTCCTCTTGTCCAAATTACCTAATACATAAATTAGCTTAAACCTTTATGATTTGAAGTTATTCGTATAAGCTGTATCCCATTTATTAAGAAACTAATGACATGGTTTTTTAGATGTGCTTATACTACCATTAGACTAAATGCCTGTTGATCTAAATGTATGTTTTTCGGTTATGAGATCTCTAAAATATGTATGCTAAGATATTTTTCTATATAGTTTAGTCAACTACTGCCTCGATTTCCTCGGTAATGAAATTAATGTCATTAGAAGATTTTGTAGTTGATCATTGCACTCAAACGAGTTTAAAAAAAAAAAAAATAATAATAAAAAAATAAAAATTACTGGACATGAGTTTGGAAAAGAGGATTTTACTTTAAGGAATTAACCCCGTAAACGTACTATATCCTTATCAGATGGAATGCAAGCAATGCCGTGTTTGAAGCTCAACTATATGTACAACCAGGAGTAACTAGACACCTCTTCCAAGTAGAAGTAGAGGTAAGCAAATATGCGTTTGCTAAACAAACTATGATCTTGATACATACCATATATATATTAGACTACTCTTGTGCATCCCTAACATTTACCTCTTTTTGTGTGTAATAATGTTGATCGTACGTGAAGGACGCACTGAGGATGAAAAACAGGAGTAATTCAATGGGTTCAAACAGTCAAAATTATGATTCAAATGGCAGCCAAGATGTGGATTTGGAGCTAAGACTTTCGCTTTGATTTAATTGTAAATTTAATTTAGTCAGGACATGTAACACTGTCCTCTTCTCATCGAACTCATAAATTCGAAAGAAAAGCGCGCAACATCCGGTTGGAAATTCGGAACCTATGGATATATAATCAAGATCATAGATCTGACATTTTTTTTTTCGTTTTCTGGGTTGGTAACCATTATTTCCGTTCATCTTTGTCACTGTTTTAGTAGTTTAATACAGTATATCATCACTCTAGATATATCAGTACATTTTATTTCTCTAGGAAGACCGCAAAGAACTCTGAAAATTAATACTAGATTCACTCTTATATCAACCTTATCTTTTAAACTACATTATAAAATATTAGAGATTATTTGGAACCTCTTGAATAAGAAATTCTTAAAATTTTCAGCCAACATAGTTACTTAGTTACTTATCATGAAATTGTGTTGGTTACAACATAGTCTCATTAGTTACAACATTTTAAAACATTTTTTTAGACCTGTTTTACAAAATGAAAAAAAATATATACAAAATGTGATTTAACAAACAAAAAGACTAAAACTATAACTACCCTTTTATTACTTACTAATTGGTGATTTTTCAATTAAGTTAACCTTAATCACAACTCCATGGGTTGTAGTTAGCAAAAAATTATATATGATATTGTAATTTTGTAATAATTTTTCATTGTGTATGATAAATGATATCTTATATTTAAATTATTTTATTAAATTGCATGACGTTTTATGCAATCACTGTTAATAGAATTACCAATATCACGTAGTCTTCCTTTTAGACTATTTGATTTCACTGTCACATTATGCGAGCATCATATTAGTAAATGTTTGTCTAATAATACTTATTTTGTTACCATATTTTAATATTATACTGTAACAATTTTTTGTATAATTTTTTGAAAATATATTTACTTAGAGTACCCGCCCCGGTACAACGTATGAATACCTGGTTAGTAACTTCGAATATAGAAGTAATTATGTTTCGTTTTGAATCACTTTTTTTTTTTTTTTTTTTTTTTTTTTTTTTTTTTTTTTTTTTTTTAAAAAAAACCCGTTAAATATATTATTCCAAAAACTGTTTAAGTACAAAAGATATGGTTGAATCACATATCTCAGCCCGTTACATAAGCGAAAAAACTTACATAACAAGGTACTTTCTATTTTCTAAATAAGAAAATAAACCACTACAAAAGATAACATTAGACTCTTACGAAAATAAAATTACTTTCTGCCAAGGCGTTGGAGCTTAGTACCGTACATGTCATGAATCGATAAATTATTTTGACACTATATACTAGCTAGCTGTACATTACATACTCATTAACTTTTATATTTCACATGATTCATCATTATGTACCAATATCTAATCTCACTTTTGTAAAGGGACATAAGAGATATAAAAAGATTAAGCTTTAAAGCACTTGGTGCTTTCTGGAAAACATATTTTATTATAAGAAGTCGTACTTTCTTAGCTTCTCGGTGGTTTAATATGTAGTCTTTTGTCGTTCAAAAAAAGCAAAGAAATTTAACCTTTCTACCAAAAAAAAAAAAAAAAAAAAAAAAAAAAAATTAACCTTTTGATAAGAAGTCGACCCTAGAAGAAAAGCCCGAGTCTTTAGTGTCCAGATACTATATTTAGAAACCGTTTGTACAGGAATACTAGTTCATTTGCACCTCTGATTTCTAAACAATTAAAGTATAAAAGGTGGATGATTGTTATGCAACAAATCATTACAATTAACTAGCCCTATGGCTTCATCAATTAAAACAGTCATCCTTTTCCTTCTCCCTCTACTGCTTGCATATTCTGTCCTTGCTGCCCCAGATATAACTGATGGTGGCGACAAACCTGGGCCTCAAGTCGATGATGGTGGTGGTGACAAACCTGTACCCGGAAACAACGATGGTGCATCTGATTATGCAAAGCCAGCATTCGAGCCTGAATTTATGGGTGCATGGGTAATTGACAATCCTAACGCTGGTGTTGCTGCCATGCAGCTCCAGTTGATGCCTAATGATCAAATCGTATGGTTTGATACCACGTCACTTGGGGCTTCGGGGTATAAATTACCTGAGGGAACTCCTTGCCCTAATAACCCAGATGCAAATAATCAGCCTGATTGTTATGTTCATGGCATCGCTTATGACTGGAAGACCTCAAAATACAGGCCGCTTACGGTTAGTGTTTATTTGCTTTAACTATATATTCATTAGCGCATCTTAGTGAGGCAAGGGTGGTTTCAGCCATAATATCTGTTTGTAAATTCATTGGAACAAAATAAATAAAATTATGAAGATTTTCTTTGAAACGGCTAAAAGATTTATATTCTTATTATAAGAGATTTCATGTTTTCTTGGAACTGATCTTGCTTGGAATACGGGGCACTAATATCAATAAAATCATGCAGTTACAAGGTGATGCATGGTGCTCGTCCGGAAACTTGTGGCCAAATGGTAACCTAATGGCGACAGGCGGCACCTTCAGTGGTGATAAAGCTATTCGAGTGATCGCTAACGATGATCCTAATGGAGACTTTACCACCAAAATTGGTGCTCTTGCTGATACTAGATGGTATGTTACTAATACAATAATCAGTATCGTGTTTGAAATAATATCATGTACTGAAATAAAATGCACTACAGGTACTCATCTAACCAGGTCTTGCCTGACGGAAGTTCAGTCGTGTTGGGAGGCAGGGATTCCTACAGCTACGAAATCGTACCACCACAAATGGAATTTAAACCCCGGAGGTTTGATCTCCCTTTCATGCAACAAACAACTGAACCTCCTTTAGGACCAGGAATACCGGTCGAGAACAACCTGTACCCATTCCTTTTCCTCCTTCCTGATGGAAACATTTTCGTCTTTGCTAACAATCGTGCCATCACCTTCGAACCAGCTACTGGAAAAACTGTTAAGGAGTTCCCCGTGTTACCTGGTGGCTCTCGCAACTATCCACCTTCAGGATCGGCCGCTCTTTTCCCATTGAAACTCACGGCTGATAATGCCCCGGTCATTCCTGAGATTGTAATTTGCGGTGGTAACAAACCAAATGCATATGAACTCGTTGACGCAAGGCATGTCACCGAAAAGCAGTTCCTACCTGCCCTCCAAGATTGTAATAGAATCCAACCCATGGCAGCTGATGCAGCGTGGATCCCCGAACAAAACATGCCATCACCAAGAACCATGGGTGATTTGATACATCTTGCCAATGGTGATATGTTGATGCTTAATGGTGCGAAAAAAGGTACATCAGGTTGGGAAGATGCGACAGAGGCTAACCTTACACCTGTTTTATATACACCATACAAACCTATGGGACAAAGATTTAAAGAATTGAGTCCAACAACAATTGCTAGAATGTATCATTCTTGCTCGGCTTTATTGCCCGACACTAGAGTCTTGGTCGCGGGTAGCAACATGCACCAGTTCTACACGTTTGACACCGAGTTTCCTACAGAATTGAGGGTTGAGAAATTCTCACCACCTTACTTGGACCCAGCCCTAGAACCAGAAAGAACCCAGATCGATCCAGCTAATACGGATGTGGTCCTGAAGTACGGAAAACCATTCAAGATCACAGCTGCTCTTATGGAAAAACAACCCCTGGTGCTTGGTGAGGTTAAGGTAACCTTGTTATATCCACCATTCACCACTCATGGTTTCTCTCAAAACCAAAGGATGATTGTACCGGCAATAACCAGTGTTGAGAACGGTGTAATCACAGCCATTGCACCGCCTTCTGGAGAGATTGCTCCACCAGGATACTACATTATGTTTGTGAGTCACCTCGGTATTCCTGGTGCGGGTATTTGGGTTCACATCGACTAAGAGAGCGTGTTTCTTTTTGTTGGGATTTTGATAAAAGCATCAGCAGTCCAAATTTAAATTTGCAACGAACACATTAGTATGTAACTATGTTGCTTCTCAACAATAATGTAGGAATAAATCTATTGCTTCAAATATGTTTGAATTAGTTTATTTTATTTCCTTAGTTGTTTTAGTTAGATTCAGATTTTAGTTAGATTCAGAAGCCCGTACACTCTGTATTTGTTTAATTAGTTATAATACCCGTGCACGCACGAGTTTTTTCAAATTTTTTGATAATGTATTTTTATATTTAAAAAATAAATAGTTTAATTTTTGCATTTTTAATTATGGTTCTTAATTTTTTATTTATAATTAGTTTTGACAGACGTAGTAAAGGTCTATATTTGTAAAAAATTGTGGTTCTAAAAAAATGTAAGGGTTCATATTAGTTACCACATGTTATGTTTTTGCATTGATAGTGTTTTTTAAAATCGTAGTTTAATTTAATGTAGTTATATTCAATGTTGTAATCGTTGGGTTACTATTTTACTATTGTAGTAATACGTAACAAATATTATGTATAAATATCGATTACTTTTTTGTATAGATCTTTGTTACATATTCTTCCCTTGAATAGACAGTGAATAACGATACTTTTAGGGTAGTTCACTAAAATGAGTTTATATAAAAAAATTGTAGTTGAAGGTTTTGGGTGGATAACACTTTATGAGTTATGTTTGTGAACAGAAGTTATTAGAAGCATTCATTTATGATATGAAATTGTTGAAAGATGATGAATATAATAGCTGATGACATAATTTTGCAACTTAGTCCATAGTTTAGTAAAATATCCTGAGTATTAAGAGTATTATCGTATCATGAGATCTAAGACAAGTTAATAAAGACTGGCTAATATACAAAGATACTTATACCTTGTGGTGGCTCCTAGATCATAAGCCATTGAAAGAAATCCACCACAATAACTGACCAAAAGAGTTTGCATATCCTCACAATCAAGTTTAACTAATAATACAAAAAGTGAACTCAATTTCCCAATCATGTTCAAAATATTTGGTGATTCACAATAGAAAATCAAGTTATGGTTTTGTTACAAAGAGAAAAAGCACATGGTCAGCGTCACCAACATTGTAATAATGGGTTAAGTTGTCCTTCAAAACACTGGCTTTTCTACTTATAAGTTTCTGTTCGCTTGCAGGCACATGAAACTCTCGAGCAATCTTATTTTTCGAAGTGTCCACTGTTTCGGGCAATTGCTGTACATAGATTTCCAATAAAACTTGTTAGTGCAAATATTACGTTATTTAAACTAAACGGTTTCTTCGGTTTTATTAATGAGAAACATGTAACTTGTAATGCATAACGTAAAATGCGCAAGTTACTTGTACAACACAAATCATCAATGCATACTTACATCAACATCTCTCGAAGTCACAAGTATGCTTCAACAAAGTTGTAGATTTTCATGAACGTAAATCACTCAAGGTATGAACAAACAAATTTACAACTTGACTAATTATCCAAGGATTATATTTTTCTTTAAACTTCATAATTTTAATGTGATAAAACATTTTTTCAAAAATACATTTTACAAACTATTTTTGAATTAAATAGAAATGTTTTAATTTGAAAAATAAATTTAAAATCTCCAACAACTATTCCCCCTCCCCAAACAGCTCCAAATATCCTCAAATAAACCTTCCCCACTAAAGACAAACGGATGAGCGTTTTTGTCCCCCATAGTACCATTAAATGACCCACGGCACCACTAAATTTAGTGGTGCCATCCGAACTTTAACTGTGTCGTCCCTCTGTAACGGCTAGTTTTATCTTTGCCTATAAATAGTGGACCATTTTACACTTTCAACCTGATTTTTCCAGCCATCTTTCTCTGGTCTAATCCCTTCTCATTTAGATCACTTTCTTCGATCATTTAGAGAGTTTTAGTTTGTTTTAGAGTGATCCAATCATCCACTCAAGTGATCGCCTTCATTCCTCTACTAGTGCAAGAGAAGAACACATTGTATCCAGAAGATACTAAGTGTTGTAGTCATAGTTTAGTGCACTTGTTACATACTTGTTGTATCTTGATATAGATCAAGTTATCTAGAGTCTTTTTTAGCCATCTTGTGAGGATCATTGTGATCGTGTAGAGGCCGTGGGGATCTTGTGTTGAAAGTGTGTAGATTGTGAAGAGGGTTTGTAGATCGGGTGGATCGTGAGTAGACTGGGTAGATCGAGTGTAGATCATGTGGATCTTGTAGCTTGTGTGATTTGTGAAGATCGGGTAGATAATGAGTAGATCGGGTAGATCGAGTATAGATCATGTAGATCTTGTAGCTTGTGTGAGTTGTGAGGATTAGGTAGATCGTGGTAGATTGGTACTAGCTAAGATTAGTACTCGACATCTAGCTTAGTGTCGAAAAATAATGTAAGCGACACGGTTTATGTGTTTAGGCCTTAAAACACAAGGTTGGTTATGTTGGGCCATAAAACATAACGGGTTTGGTTGTACCCAAAGAAAAACTCGACATCTAGCTTAGTGTCGGAAAATATTGTAAGCAATGTTGTATGGTTTGCTCCGCCATGAAGGGAGCTTGTTGATTAGTGAAGTAACTCTCGAGTTGGGTACTCGGGGAGTGGAGTAGGGCGAATAGGAGCTTCATGACCAAACCAATATGTAATACAAACATAATATTGACTAGTATGGTTCTTGTGTTTATGATTGAATGAATGGAAGAAAGTTTAGAGAGAGGAAGAGAGTTGGGAGGATTCCTAGAGAGAGAAAGAGATGAGAGAAAATGTGAAAGGTTAGATTGAGAATAATGGAAGCTCCAACCATCTCTACATGTGGAGAGGGGTATATATAGTTACAACATAAACGCCCACACCCGGGCTGTGGATCAGGCATACAGTGGGTGAAGACCTGTCCTTCTTCCACGGTGTTACTTAAACTAATACTAATTAACTAATTAAACAAACTAACTACGAGCTAACTTAATGCTATTACAATCATTAGGTGACCGAGACTTTTACAGGAATATTTGTATTCCTAACAATCTCCCCCTAAGCGAGGTCACCTTTGAAATTAAGCTCTTTGGTCTTTAAGCATTCTTGCGTCTCTGTAGCTCGTAGGATCTGATTCTTCACTTTACTTCACACTTTGTACTTCAAGCAAGCTAACTTGTGACTTGAATTCCTTTGTGATATGTGATCTTTGAGCTTCCTTTGAGATCATCAGCCAAAGTAAATCTCCAAGCTCATCCATAGTTGTATTGCCTTCATGTGATGTAGTGACTAAGGACCATCATGCTCACACCCTTCTGTATCTGGTGACGTTGCATTTAGTGAATCAGGAGACTTTCTCATCAGAGTTGCGGAAACGTTGTTAGTAGTCTCTCAACATTTGTTGTAGCAAGTCTCTCTTCTTCATTGATAGTGTGGAGGATGTGTGAGCATGAGGTATGGATTGACCCGATTCAGCTGAAAACTGCAGCCATCAACGCCATCTTTATATGTGTCCTTGAAATAAAACAGTTAGCAATAAAGATAGAGAACGAATATGGCTTTGTCATTCGTTCTGCGAGGACAGACTACCCTCCGGTTTTGTGAAAACCGACCTGTGATCAGGTAGAGTCTCTTTTAACGAAGACTCTCCTTGACAGGAATTTCCAGCTTGTAGTAATGAATTTTCCAATGACTCCACTTTGGAATCTTCATACTTAGCATGTTCTCATACCGGAACGTCTCAAAGCAGACAGCACGATAGAGTGAATCGGTGAATAAATATTCACGGATTGATGAGAAATAGATTTATATAAATCACTCGCGTGTCCTATGATAAACATTTTTTGAGACACGACGAGAGTTTTATACTTTGAATCACATTTCCATCAAAAATACTTTTGTTTGAAAGATATTACACAATCAATGTGCTCGAAAAATTAGTTTGTGAGCACATTGAAAGGGTTTAGCAAAAGTATCCGTCAATCCATATCCTGGAACAAGTTTGATTCGATTTAGAATCGCACCATTGTTGCTTTCCAGTTGTTACTTGATCATTGATCCAAGATGGATCTCACATGTCACCTACCAAGAGCTTGAAAGATGTTCGCTCTAGAAGGATTTCCATCGTCATTGTGAATATTTACATATCACTCGGATGTTCTGGCAATACCACAAGGATAATGCGTAGGACTCTAAATATTTTATCTTATTTTCCACATTGTGTGAAACAATAAGCATATTTGTAAGTGTGTCCTAACGAGATTTATGGATGATCTCTTTGGCTCTAGACTCAATAGTGCGTTTTGATCCGCTCCTGGAGACTGGGGAGGCGTCTCCTGTTTTAGGTATCAACATAGCTCGCAATGAGCGGTCGATACATTGCACAGGGTTCCCCGTGAGATTGAAACAAGCTCTTTTAAGAGAACTTGAGTGGTTGGGAAGTTTGGGGCAGTGCGTCACTGGGTCCATGACGTCTTGTCTTCAATACCGGTGTTACCTTAGTAACTGCCAGTAGATTATGAATTGAACCCGGTTTCTGCCCTAAGGTTGAATATATGGAGGGCTATTTCTTTTCACCCTTTCTCATTTTAATTCTTTTTAATTCTTCAACCCCTTCAGTGCTTACCGAGACTTCACCACTAGAACCTTGTTGGGTTTGTTCCAGTCCTAGCTCTATCTCAGTCCGCACTCTTCCCTTTCTCACTTTTCTCCTTTTTTTCCAATCATTCCTAAGGACTTCTAAACTATCTATGGATCGTCCCTGGGAAGATCCTTCCGGTTCTGGTGGATCATGGGAACTCATACCTAACCTTAACCAACCTTATAACTCCATGCACAAAGATAAATGGTCGGTCTTTGGTATAACTTCCACAAACGCCTTTTGCTCCCCCTCAATATGTGCATCGATATTCGAAAGAGTTTAGCACATATGTGGGAGCACATTTATTGAGTCCAAAAGATCACGTTTGATTATCAGATTTCATATTTAAATCACATTCTCTCCCCCGATCAAAAATTTCAAATCTTTTGAGATTTTGGATCCCAATTGATTTAATTAATTTAGAAAACGTTTAGGAGAGAAATGCGGTTAATTTTTAATATTTTCTGACAAAAGGAACTTTTTCTTGCTCCCCCTCAATCTGTGAGGAAGGTTGTTATGTGTCAGATTTGAAGAGTTTACAAAAGATGCAAAGTTTTAACGAGAACTCTTTGAAAATTTACTCATTCTGACACATAACCATCACAAATCGTATTGTTGCTTTTGTTTTGTACAAAGTGTGGGGAGTTTTGATGATACATAAAATTTTGAGAAATCACTCTCCCCCTCAATCAATGACGGATGTTAAAAAAATATTTTCATAAACTATTAAAGTCATTGATTGAGTGAAATTTTTTATCAAACGTTTAAGTTCAATTTGATTTTCAATCAAAATCTCATGGTACCACCAAGTTTTGCACAAATACTTTCCGGAAAAATCATAGAAGGGAAAGTATTTGGCGATAAAAAAAAGACTTCTCTTCTTGATCAAGAAATAATGCACTGAAACGTACATTAGATCGAGGGTGCATGAATATAAAGTAATTCACGCTCGGATGAACGGCACCCTTTACTAGGAACAACCGTCTTTTTGGCGACGTGTTTTCCTCATTTTTGAAAACCGGGTTGCTATCTGAAGTAATAGCAAGCCATATTTTTGAAGTCCGGGTTGCAGTCTGAAATGACTACAAGCCATGTTTTATGTCCGGGTTACAGCGTGAAATGACTATAAGCCATTTTAGGCATGTTTTGAAAAACCTTTTGAACTTCTGTTCGAACTTCATTTAAAGATCCGTGTCATTATTGAATGACATTTCTAGGACCGTAAATGTTATCGATGCCAGAAGGCATGCCTTAAAAACAAACTATTTTTGGTATTTTCTAATTTTCTGATTTTTATGGGTTTTTGTTGGTTTTATATATCTATATACATTTAAGTATAATATATGTACAAAGGATATTAATCAGTTTAAGAAGATGTTGACATGAGTACCAAAGTGATAGTATCGTTCAGCTCGTTGTAGAAATTAGTAGTCAACATCTCTTAAACTATCACCACCAAAGCTTTCGAGGCTCCTGAATAATCGTCTAAAGCGGTAGATGCCATGACATAATCTTAAACGGGATTTTACAACTCTTGTGACTTAAACTGAGAGGTCGAATCTTTCCCGGGATTTTACTAAAGTCAACAAAAGAAACCGAAAGATGTAATATGCGAGTTAAACTTAGAGAGAGATCTTGGATAAGTGACAATTAGCATTAAGTGTCACGTTGCGACAAGTCAAGTTACAATAGATCCGATCGTAATAAGTCAAGTTGTAACGATTAACTCACAACGTCAAATTACAATCAGATTAATCGAAATGACTTAAGTCACAACAAGTCACCAAACACAGATTGATAACAAACCACTATAATCTCACAACTGAGTCAATCGCTAGGCACCACCAAATTGCTGAGTTTTGGCCTCCTCAATGTGAAGCTTAGGTAGCTTCCCCCCAAACCGACAATCATCTTCATGAGACACTTCCCCCAAGTAGTTGAAGTGATACAAAAAGTCTCATTGTATGAAGCTCGAGAACCCGAAGAGAATGATAACACCGAAGTAACAGGGTGAACCATGGATCATCTCTACGGTTATCAATCCCGGAATGTATGATGAAGCCCGATCACATGACCCTGTTGTACGTCCCCAATGTACACATTACTTTCTGGTTTGGAGCAGTCGTTTATTCAGGGAAATAATATATCGACATCTTCATTTCATCGATTGCTTTCCAGTTATCTTACATATACCAATTCACTCCATATTGTACGCATGTATCCAACACAAGAAGAGAACGATGACACCAAAGTAACAGGTTGAAGCACTGATCATCTCTGCGGATATCACCTCCGAAATATGTGATTAAGCCCGATCACGTGAACCTGTTGCGCGTCCTTGATGTACACAAATCTCTCCCCTGATGGTTGCGATCTCATCGGAATCATCATACCATTGTGTACATGAAGCATTAACCAGAAGCACTTTGCGATAAATCATATCAACTCATATGAAGATGTCGATAAGCAATATCATCTCACGCTCCAATTGTTCTTCTCATAATTCTTCCTATTGAAGGCTGAAGTAATACATACCACAAGTATCAGAAGACCACTTCCCCCACATAGTTGGAATGGTACACCAAACGCCACAAGTTAATACACTGATATTCTCTGCGGTTATGACATTTGTCTTCTCGGGATAACTTCAAAGAAGAAGTATTAAGTTCATCACGTGTACTCTTAATGCATTCAGATGTATGTCTCCTTTCCCCTTGCTGGTTTTGATACTTCAGAATCAGCAACATATATTAGAAGAACATCATTTGCTCAGATATATCCTGTGAGAATCAATTGCTGTAGAAACTCTCTATGACAATCATTACCAAGCCTTATGTAGGCTATTTGAAGTGACCACTGATGAAGTAAACCCGATATACCAAAGTTGAAACTGAAGAAGAATTCCCCAAATCCGTAACTTAAGCTTGCACTGTTGTTGATTAAAGAACGATGTAGAAGAGTAAGAACAACACCTCTTGAGACTATCCACATTCGCATTTGCGTGTGACACTGAGCACTACAATGTAACTCCTTGAAGTGATAGCCATAACCCGTGAGTACTACAATGTAACTCCTTCCATCGGGTATAACTAGATAATCCAAGTCCCAATCATAAACTTTAGGAGTTCACGCAAGTCATCAATCGATGCATGAAGTTTCGATGATGAAATAAGTAGATGCCTTCGTAAAATACTCTTCAATCTCAATTAAGGGATGCCAAATAAACTCCGTGATCACTTGACATTTCATGTCCAAGTTGTTAGCCGTTTAGACATTTTAACCGACATTTTCCATAATGTTCTTCGGGTTGATTTACAAAGTGCACATTGGTAGGAACAACAATCCTTGATTTTAGAACGAAAAGACGGATCATTATTCATGTGTGCAACTTCATAATCATGATCGTCATCATCAACACCTTGAGGAATAACTAGAGATTGGATTACTTGAGCAAGTGATCAATCATCATTCATTGAAGCTTTGAAGTAATCATCAAACATAAATCCCAGTCATCCTTAGTTACTGGAACATTAGGTGTTGGAGGAGAGTCGTATGACGAATCGTATGACCATTCTACAATCATTAATCACCATGTGGTATATTCACACTTCTCCCCCTCAAAAATTGCAAGCGAGGTATGCCAACTTTGATTGAGCAAGTGAATAACAATACGAGCCAAGATGAGTAAATCCACTTGATGACTGAATGGGTATGGAGAAAGCATGAAGCACGTTGTTGAGAATGGTCAGGACTAAGAAGATTTCTCTTCTTCCGAAGATAAGGCGCACTGAATCGTACACCTTTCTTTTCTTTGATGAACGGGGCCTGAAGTGTTGTCAGCAGACACCATAATGATGAAGTTGAAGACCGAGGCTTGAACTGGTGTGTTCAAACGTCATAGTCATTGAAGAACGAGGCCTGAACTGATGTATTCAGACGTCATAGTCATTGAAGAACGAGGCCTGAACTGATGTATTCAGACGTCATTATGCACATACATCAGCATCGACATTCTAGAACTCCTGAAGCTGGAGAAATGATTGCTTTAGGTCTCCAGACTTTGAGTTTTCTCATATAGTGAATGGTTGATGTACCTGCAACTGAGTAAGGACTACCTGCACTAACATCACAAACTTGATTGCACATATATGGGTTAGTGATAGCAGTATCCAAACCCTTGGGGGTTTCATGGTCATCCATGGCATTGCCATCAGTAAGCACCTTTCCGGTAGGTATCCACTTAAGTCCAACGTCCTTAAAAATTCTACCAGTTGGAATCCACTTATAGCAAGGTCTAGGATTACTAAGCTTCTTATGCATAGTGGAAGGCTTAACGATATTCCTAGTCTCCAAAGATTTAGCAGTTTGTGTCCACCTAGGAGAAGTTTTAGGTTTGTTTTGCTTCTTATGCATTGTAGATGACTTACTGTAAATCCTAGACTTGACAGGTTGAACCTTAGCATTGTTCCTCAAAATCCTAGGAGGGATCATACAAGGTTAAGAACCTAAGATTCCATCCTTATGAAGTAGTGCTCTTTTCCTAGCCTTTTCTAGATCATAGTTCTTGTACAAGTCATTTATATCATAAGTGTTTTGAACCTTAATGCTCGGTTTCGACACTGTTCTCGAACTAATCCTAGAGGAGCTGGGAGTAGGAGTAGTTTCATGTTGAGGATTAACAGAACTAGAAGCAATTATCTTAGACAAATAATGTGGAGTGACTGGTTTTGACAAAACTTGTTCCGCATCAACTTGGGAGGCAAACCGTGTTTTTGAAAATTTTGGTCGTTCAGATCTAAACGCAGTCGGTTGCCTAACAACCGATTGGTTTCTATTTGATGGTAACACAGGTTTCCCCAAGATTGATGGTTTTGCACACTTAGTGTTCACACTATTCCCAGTTGCTTTTCTTAGCTCATTTTTCAATGCTGTAACAGTGAAACCCTTTTCCTGAAGTTGAGCTTTGAATTCATCATTTTTTGCAATCAAAGAGGTTATCTGTTCTAAAGTCTTAGTTTTAGTATCTTTGATAGATTCACACAATTCATTACACTGATGTTTCAAAGACTCATTTTTCACAAGTAAATTAGCCACATTTTGTTCCAATTCAATAACAGCGCAGTCATGTTTAGCTTTGACTTCATTACACATATCACACAACTCAGTAATACGTTTTTTCAGGTTTTTGATTGTCAAGTTCTTTGTTTCTAGCTGAGCTTTCAAATCATTAATCATAAAGAATTCCCGGAAATCAGGAAGTTCCGGATCTTTACACGGTTGGTTAATCTGAAGACTTTCTTCCTTTTGTTGCATTGCAATTTCAAGAGAAATACAATGTTTTTCAAGCTGTATAAATCTTTTTGAAAGTTCATTAAAAACTTCTTTATCAACCATATCATTTGATTTAAAAGCATCAGCCGTCAACACAGAACTTAACAATTCATCACGTTCAGCATCCTGATCACTTTCTCCCCCTTTATGACTCATATTTGTTGAATTAGACGTGGTATTGCTATCAGTCTTTTTCAACAAATTTGTGTCATAATTGAGTTTGATTTGATCAGTATGCTGTCGTTCATTAGAGAGCACACTTTGTTGAACAGTTATAGGTACCTCAGCACATGACATTTGTTCATTAACCGGTCTAAGATCTGCATCCATGCCATGGGTGACTGGAGTCACTGAACTGCTGGTAGTGTCAAGCTTATCAGTCTCTGATCCTTTGCGCATCGTGACAACTGACCCAACATCCAAAGCTTTACCCGAGTCATTAATACCATCACATGATTGCACCAAAGTTGTCGTCACTTTGTCGTCATTCAAATGTCTGTGCTGTGCTCTTTCCTCAATGAACGCCTTAACATCACCCATGAGTTGGATGAGTGTATCTTTGAACGTGTCAACCTCAATTCCTGTGTGATCATTAAAGCACTTTTTCGTCATCTCACTATAATGGTCATACTCCAGAGTGAGTTTCGAATCAAAGAATACTTGGAGTTGTTTGTTGATCACACAAAGGGCAGCCATAGATCCAGTATTGGAAGATTCTTCTTGGTCCAATTGTTGTCGTAATTGATCCAAATTAAGAATCACTATGTCTGTGAAAGTTTGAACATCTTGACCGAAGAGAGTTGTAAATCCACGTTCAAACCCCATTTTGAATCCATTACCCTCTAACAGTACAGAGAGATGTGAGTGAAGCAGTCGAAAGCATTCAATGTGGCATTCCCTTGCATAGTCAAGTAATATACTTGGCTGATGAATCAAATTCTCTTGAGAATCTGAGCACGAATGTACCATTGAAGCATTATTAGGTACATCAGCCATGTCGTATAATTTGAGAATTTCGGGTATCACTGAATCTGAAGAATTTGACGTGATGTGGACGTGCACGGAATTTTACACTTCTATGATTTAAACCGAAAAATAATTCTTTTGCGGGATTTTACAAAATCAAGAAGAAACCGTGAAACCCTGAGGAATTAAGCTGAACGTGTGATAATAGCCGTAGGATCAGTACAATGATTAGAGGTTGTATGTGATAGTCGTAAGATTGATCAGTTGAGGTGAGATTTACACTAGTCACCATGAATTTCAGACAATGTTCGAGTATCGAAATCCGAATAAGCCCCGTAGATATATCCAATAAGCCTGAAAATATCTCTACCCAAGCTAATAACCAATCTCGGATTCAAGAATCTCAATCAAAACCGTGACCAACAATTATACCCCAACAATGTCACTAATTTAAGTCCCAAACAAACTGATATTTGAAGAAATTCGGACCACTAAAAATATATTAACACGATTCACGTGAGCTAATACCAGTCCAAGCAAAAAATCACCAGGCCCACTACTTATGTTGAAATTCAGATAAGCCCAATGTGTTCCCTCAGCCCACACGTTTTTCACCAGGCCCACAACACAACTAATACCAATCCTAATAAAGCGCTAAATAATACTCCTTATCACACTTAGTTCAACCCTAATTATTTCATAAAAAGAACGCAGTCACCAACAAAACTTACGCTACTATCTCTTGTTCTAAGCAGCCACAACAAAAAAAAACAAACAAATCGTCCCTGGTATTCTTAAATCAGTCGATCAACACATAAAATAAAAGACATCCCTTGTGAAGAAATAAATCAATCCGAACACAAACAAATACTAATCACCTATCAGATTACTTTCACTATTGAAAACCACGAATGAGCCCAGAAGTCTTGGTCACGGGTAAGTGATATTATTGTTGTATTTGTTTTGTTTTTGTTCATAGCGAACTGAAAGAAGAATGAAACTGATGGTTTTATTCTTACTTAATTAGGGTTCGAAAATTAATGGAAGTTTTTTTCTTCAAAAAAGATCTGTGATGACGTTCTTTTATACCTTTGTTGTTAAGCACAAAGTAGTGGGTATAGAAAGGATAAACTGAGATCTTGTTTCACGTATTTTTATTTGTTATTGAACCGAAAGAAAAAGGAGATGACACATGCTTGTTTTGATCTATCTTTTGATTTTCGTATATATATAAACAACATAAAGAGACGAGTGATGCTTGGTTATTGATCCGTGATGGTAGTATGATAAGTTTTCTTTGTCGAGTCTTGTTTAGGATCTATGATGAGAATCTCTTGTGGTGTTGTTCATTGAACTATTCTGATATGACACAACGAGATAACCAGAGATCTTGATTAATTCTCCTTTTTCCTTACTTGTTTTGTCGATTCGAATGAAAACAAAGATAATATTGTTGGAACTTTGTGTTGGGATATTGGTTTGATGTTGATAATGTTGAAACTTAATTGCTGAACTTAATCGCTACCAAGAAGTTGACCAAAAATTAATCGTTAAAAACGAGTTAATCGCAATTATGGGCTGATTCTAACCGCAAACAAAAATGAGCTAACCGCAATTATGGGCTGAGACTAACCGCTAACAACAATGAGCTAACCGCAATACCAAAAGTTAAATGCTGCTCAGAGTTAACCACAAAAAGGAAAGAAACCGCAAGTTAGCTAACCGAAGGATCAGATGAATACAAAGTAGTTGCTATTGTCTTTTTTTTTGTCTATTTCCCTATATTGGACAAACTGCCAGCACACTCCGAAAACAAGACAAATAGCCCCAAGAGTACAAAACACAACAAAATATTGTCCAAATATGGAACTAACCGCAAGTAAGAAGCTGTCTCCACAATACCCACGAATAATCACAAACTTAGCTCTAAACTCATGAAGTAAGCATTCATATCAACAAAACTAGCTGAGATAACCTTACTAAACACTATAGTACAACCCTTAAACAACTTAAACCATACACAAAGACCAACACTTGATATACCAATAATACCATTCGAACCCAAATATAAACAAGAAGAACCAAACTAATAATCCGAATATCTAAGGCCCTAAGATGAAACCTTGGCTCTGATACCAATTGTAATACAAACATAATATTGACTAGTATGGTTCTTGTGTTTATGATTGAATGAATGGAAGAAAGTTTAGAGAGAGGAAGAGAGTTGGGAGGATTCCTAGAGAGAGAAAGAGATGAGAGAAAATGTGAAAGGTTAGATTGAGAATAATGGAAACTCCAACCCTCTCCACATGTGGAGAGGGGTATATATAGTTACAACATAAACGCCCACACCCGGGCTGTGGATCAGGCATACAGTGGGTGAAGACCCGTCCTTCTTCCACGGTGTTACTTAAACTAATACTAATTAGCTAATTAAACAAACTAACTACGAGCTAACTTAATGCTATTACAATCATTAGGTGACCGAGACTTTTACAGGAATATTTGTATTCCTAACACAATATAAATCACTGTGTCCGGATTTGCATTTTCTTACTTATCTCTTTACTTTTATTTTTGCATTTACCACTTCACATTTATATTTTGCACTTCACTTATATTCGTTTGGTTTATTGCTTATATTGTATTTTATGTTTATGTGATAAGTATGTCTAAGTTTATGTTATTGTGGCATGCCTTATTTGTTGCCTTATAATATCTCTAGTTCTTGTAATACTAGAGTTGACACTTTTCATACTACGTCACACTTGATTGGTCATTTGATACAAAAGATTGAAGTTTTTAAATGGAAACGAATTCACCCCCTCCCCTATACGGTTTCCACAATTGGTATCAGAGCCACGTCAATCAAAATTTTAAAATAAATGGTTTTCAAAATTGAGTACGATACATGTATCAAATTAACCATGAAGGGAGATATAATATGAAAAGTATTCATGTGCTTAATACTTACAAGTTTTGTTGTTAAGTATACTTTGTCATACTAGCTTTGTTGATCCCAGTTTGAGCAAACAATCTAATAGAAGTTGACTTTGATTTTATTGTAACTTACATAAGAACACGGAATATTAATGTTTAACTTAAGAAGAACAATATAAACAATCAACACTTCAATATATTAATGATATACGAGCACTCAACAATGCTAGGGTTTACAACCTTGAAGTGAATCGACTCTAACAATAATACGTGTCTAACTCTAACCATAGGAACCTCCTTTTATAGAATAAGGAGTCCTAGTTGGTTTACAATAACTTTCTACACAAGATAATATCTTTTCAATATTTATCTAACCGACTATAATACATATCACTTAAGCAGCATAATATAATACACTAGCAGCAGAATCTCAGCAGTCGTATTTCCAGCAGCAGAATGTTTTCACTAGCAGCAGAATAACACTTAGAATATTTTTGAGGCAGTAGAATCTCCAAAGCCAACAACCCTCCCCTAAACTTGATATTTACTCTCCAAATATTCAAGTTTCTTCAAAGCGTAAATAATCAACAAGAGGATGCTTCCAAACACTTATTTCTTTTGAAATCTTCTTCTTAAGCTTGGGTCAAGAATCTTTTCATACTTCTGCAACAACTTGTAAGCTTGATGATCTGACATGAAGTGTCTCTGAAGTTTTAGAAATCCAGGCTTGACCATTTGAGCTTGTGGAAAACTAGAAGGGAGGTTGAATAGTTTTCCATCTTCTTCGTTTATAAAAGGTTTGTTTCAAAATCTTTAATTAAAGTTTTCCTTCTTAAAATCTTAAAATGTTTTGTATCAAATTATCTATTAAGTTAAACTCAATATGAGAAGGGTGAATAATAATCAATTAGACTATATCATATAGTTATATACACAATTACAATATTAACTTATAACTATAACACAATCAATCATCATGACAATATAAGCAACAATCAACACATATTTGCAAGCATAGATATAAAGCGATAAATGCAAGAATAAAAGTAAAGAGTAAGGAAAAGAAAACGCAAACCGGACACGGAGATTTATAGTGGTTCGGCATGAAGCACCTCTTCGTCCTACTCCACTCCCCGAGTACCACACTCGAGAGTTACTTCACTAAGCAACATGCTCCTTTATGGCGGAACAAACCGTACACAAGCTTACACCAAGTTTAGCGACACTAAGAAGAATGTCGAGTCCTAATCCTAGCTAGAACGAATCTACCAAGGCCCACGTGGCCACACGAACAAGCACTCTTGTCCCACTTAGATCGACACATGATCTAAGCCTTCACACAAACGAGCACTCCCGTTCACTTGAATCTTCACCCGACTCAAGCCTTCACACTAAGACACATTTGGATCTTCACCCAATCCAAGTGTTCACATAAATAACATACTTGGTTCTTTACCCAAACCAAGCCTTCACACGAACAAAATAGTAACATACTTGGTTCTTCACCCAAACCAAGCCTTCACTCTTTGACACACTTGGTTCTTCACCCAAACCAAGCCTTCACACACTAGACATACGAATTGACCTAATCTACACACAATCACCTACGGACTTATAGATCGTCCGAATCTTCCCTATTACAATGAGACTCTAGACTTACATTTTCCTAGTCTAGTTACAAGATGAAACTACTTGTGTGTGTTTTTCTTTCTTGGATGATAAACCTTGAATGATGCCAAAGAATATTCCAAAGCATAAGGAATATGCCAAAGAATATTCCATAGCATAAGGCATATGCCAAAGAATATTCCAAAGCATAAGGAATATGCCAAAAAATATTCCATAGCATAAGGAATATCCCAAAGAATATTCCATCCATTTCCCTCCTAAATTCAAAATTTGAATTTTGAATTTTTTCCTTTTTCCACCATGTTATAGAAGCTTTTAGGAGGTCTTGATCGGCCTTGTTGGGCCGGTTATTATTGGGCCCCGAATGGGCTTTTTTGTTTGCTTGGCCCGATCCATTTAACTGATCCAATTAAGTAAGTCCATAAGTATAATTCTTGTATGCTTGGCCCGATCTATGTGTGAACAAGTAACTTGTGCACTTTACATTATGTATTACAAGTTACGTGTTTGTCATCATTAAAACATAAAGACGTAACGTTTGCACTAACAATCTCCCCCTTTTTGATGATGACAAATATGTAAACCGTAACTCATAGTAAAGTGTATAAGTTACTAGTTTACACTCGTCTCTCCCCTTTTTGTCGAAGCAAAAAGGTGTCCCCTAATGTAGATGGCTTGAGGAAGACTTGAGTAAATAGAATGAAAGATGATCCCCTAAAGTATTAGAAAATCCCAACCCCATCATTAAAAGAATTGAGCATGCGTCATCCTAGTGAAGCCTTGCTCCTAACGCCATTGTTTAACAAACTCCGAACTAAGTACCCAACTACTTTCGAGCTCCCCCTAGCTCATTGCATCCTTATTGACTTTAGCATATCCATAAGCTCCCCCTAGCTTATTGCATCCTTCTTAACCTACATCAAGGGTTAGTTTAAAACAACAAATGCTCCCCCTTGGTGTATGCTCAAAACTAGTTTTGGTTACCAAAGAGTCGAGCGATGAAGTAATCCTTCAAAACAAAGTTAGTAGACAAGCGCAACTATATATAATTATGATGATAGATATATGCATGATACTAATAGGGGAACAATATATAGATGTAATAGGTATATGCACTAAAAATATGACACATGCAATTATTATTTTAAAAACAACAACCTAACTCCTAAAAAAAATTACCATGACCAAAGCTTAAGACATGATAATGATTAGAACCTAATGCAAAGATTCTACCGACATATTTTGGCGAAAGATGCCAAAATATATATTCTAAAAGGGTTAAAAAAATGAAGATGAGAATGATACATTCTTTTAAAGACGTAGAAAAATGAAGAAGGATGAGCATGAATGAAAAGGGAAGGTAATGACAAAAGGTTGACAAATATGGTTTAGATTAATATATCGTTTGACAAGGTTGTATGATTGGGAATCATGGGATTTTTAGGTGTTTTTATGGTTGATGACCGAAGATGGATATGTGAATGAGGTAGTGATGGCTCAACAACACTTGAAGCTTGGATATCTTCTTTGTGTTCTTCACTTGCTAGGAAGTGGAAAATATGCATTTCATAAAGAAATTCGCTTGACTTTTAGGGATTTAAGTTTTGGTGGTGATGACGCACTTAGTAGAATGTAGGGAGTTTAGAGGTGTAGATTTAGGAGCGAAAGAGGTTGAGGATTTTGGATGAGAACTAGCGAGAAGATACTCAATCCAAGTGAAGTGTTCCTTTAATGAAATGGTTTGTTTTTGGGGAAAGATGCAACAAGGAAAATTGTTGACATGTTTTGTAACTTGTTTCAAGTTGTGGGTGATGAAGGAGAGTTAGAGGGAAGTTATTCCGAGTTGCATTGAGCAAGGTGTAAGGCAAGAAGAGCACTAAGCTCATAGGCTTCCTTAAGTTCTTCAATGAACTTCAAGTGTTTGGAGAAAGGTGATGATGGTGGATTGTGGTTTTAATTAGGGATGGATGATTGGACATGCAACATAGAAATAGCATGTGAGTTATAGGGTGTGGTGGTGACACTCTTGGTGGTGGAGAAATGTTAGAGCTTGGGTAATCATGAAAGCATGATATGGATGGAAGATAGGCTTCATGAGTGGATGGAGTTTTTGTTGAATGAGCATCAAGTGAAGCATTGGTGATGAGGTTTGATATGTTTGGTTGGATGATCATTAAGGATGAGGGAGATGTATTTATAGTGTAGGAAAGATGTGGTTTAGGAAGGTAAATTTTGAGGGCATGGAAATGGTGGATGAGTCGAGATTGGTAGTATAAAGGATGATTCGGTTTTTCATTTCACATGGGTGGTTTGAGGATGTACTGAAGAAGGGTTATGAGGTTTGAGTGTAAGGTAGAAGAATATATGTGAGTGAGTGTGTTTTCCCTTCCCATTAAATTCGTGCTCATCCGGACATAGAGTTAAGCATGTAAAGGCATACAATCAAATCACATAGGAGCAAATAAACATCTAGAAACAACATATATGCGATATGCCATAAATCTAGGAATGAAATAATATAATGAGAAGCAAAGTTCACAAAAGTAAACTAGCGTTAGGTATATATAGGAAGAGCAATTTAATCAAGTTGGAGAGTGAGTATGAGACTATTACTAGTGGTGCTCAATTCAGGCTAAACACGACCATTTTTACGGGTTACACACACCCAACTTCTCACATAGAAGCAATTCAACCATTAGGTTAAATTGAATTTCTAGTCAATAGATTCTCCAGTAGTCATTCTCCCTTTTTAGAAGAAATTGAGTTCCTAAATTTACCTATCGAAGAGTACCAAATATGAAGTTTGCTTGATTCACTAATACTTGGCTTAATGTGACTCAAACATCATGTTTTTATGAAGGTAAATCTAGATGATATATTTTATTCACGATCCCAATAGAGACGTGTTGAATGTTTAGATAAGAGTAAACAAAAAGTTTTAATCTTTTGTTCATGATTTACTGGTTGTTTGGTTTTGATGGCATATTACTTGATTTAATAACTGTGCTAGACTTAAGAGTGCACCTTAGCATCTCTTGTGAAATGATCTCATTAAGATTATTTATCTTAAATGAGTTTGTGATTCTCAAATGATATCAAAACTAGACATTAATATATTTTTAAACAAATATTATTTTCTATGATTTTTGCCAATGTTATATATCATACTTTAACAAGTATTTGAAAAAATAAATTTTACTTGTTTATGGATTATGACAAGTTATTTTTCAATTCTAATAACTTATATTATTTCAAAAAGGAAAGTGTAGTGCATTATCTTGTAACACAACCATTCATGCTATAAAGAAAATGAAATACATAGAATATATAGTGTGTATTATTCTTAAATATGTATTTTATCTTGAAGTGATGATTTTAAGTAGTGTAAGCAAAGTTTACATATGTTGTTAGTTTGCTCATGTTTGGTTTTTCGGATATGACACATTTATCCATTGCATTGCGATGTAAATTACTTGAATATTTCGGACGAAACATCCAAGTCGTCAATCCTACTTCATTGTATATTTTATCAATATGTTTAAAATGTTATTCTAATATTTGGAACACAATTATTGGACAAGTAGATTCAATATGACATTATCAACACAAGTGTGAGTTATGATCCAATGCATACTCTTTTCATCTACAAAGGATGTAACTATTTTCATATCAATCTAGTGTGATTGAGTATGTAGATTCAAGACTATATCTTTTGTTGTAATTTGATATAATCTTGAAGCTAAACAAATAGCAATCTAATTTCTTGTCCACACTAAAAAATGTGTCAATTAGATTTGATAAATATATCAACCATAATTTAAATAACAAATTGATATAATATCAAGATCTTTCTTGACCCTCACGGACACTCATTTGAAATAAATAAACATTTTGATAGTGTGTTCCATTAATCCTAAGATTATTTATTAGTGAATAATTGAAAGTTGACTTATTATTTCACGATTGTTATATGTTTTGTTTATGTGAAAGACTCTTCATTTTTACTTATTATGAACACACTTAGATTTTGAAAATACATTTTCTTTTATATAACTACTAATGTTTTACAATGATTCAATTTCTCTTATTAAACAACTTAAGGTAAAACAAGGTAATTTGTTGAAAATATTTAAGCGTTTGTTGAAAATATATTAGATTGTTTGAAATATTTAGGTAACTAGATTTAACTTCATTTACAAGATGTTTAAGTAACATTAAGCCATCTATACCTATATGCAATGCAAGACTAATTATGCAAACTTAACGCAAGAAATTTAGCATAAGATCTAGTTAAGCAAAAACGGACAACTAGCAACGAACTAATGGAGTACATGACACATATGCTAAGATATTTAAATAGCTAAATTACAAATAGCAACGATTATCTAGTATGCTCTATTAACAAAATAAAATCACAAATGAGTTCACATAGCACATAAAACACTTGTCGTCGTTTTGTGTATTATATATACCAATGTTTACTTAGCTCGATTTTATTTGAAAATAAAATAGTTTCTTACTCATTTTAAAATTTAATTAAGATCAATATTTTGAAAGCATAAATACTTAATTTTTCAAAGATATACCGACTAGGAATGCCCGACTCGAAGGAAAAGGTAAAATACAAGTTTTACGTTAAAACAAGACTCAATTTTTTTACCTCCGTATAGTATTTTAACTTTCTGACATATTTAAGTTTGTAATGATTACTTTTAAGTATTTTTAAATGAAAGTAGACTCAATTAACTTTAAAATGTCGGGTGGCACGACTTCTACGGAGTTACGGTTATTTTTATATGATTTTTCAAAGTTTCTGAAAAAACTGCGAACAGACAGGCGGACCCCTTAAATATTTAAGGGGGCCGCCCAGACAATTAAGGGGGCCGCCCATCTGGTACTCAAAATTACATTTTTTGCAAAAAAATGTTTTCTGACTTTGTGGAAAGGTGTGTAACTTTCTGATTTTAATAACGAACATATAACACTTGTTTTAAGCATAATCTTATCTCGAGCTAGTATAATTAGTGTATATAATATCAAAACTAATACAAGTTAATCAACAAAACACTTTTCATATTTAATCCTCCTTAATGAGTAATTTGATACATGGATCGTACTCAATTTTTAAAACCATTTATTTTGAAAATTAGAGCGACGTGGCTCTGGTACCAATTGTGGAAAACTAGAAGGGGGGTTGAATAGTTTTCCCTCTTCTTCGTTTATAAAAGGTTTATTTCAAAATCTTTAATTAAAGTTTTCCTTCTTAAAATCTTAAAATGTTTTGTATCAAATTATCTATTAAGTTAAATGATTCCTCCCGGACTACACATCTTTTATTTATAAGCCACCCACTTGTTTATAAAATGGATAACCTAATAATAAAAGTAAAGGGCGACAGCCCGGGAGAGGAACGCAAGTTTACCAAGGGTTTAAATATCCTTGGATCGTTTATGTCCTGGCGAGGCGTGATATCCTAAATACAATGACTTGTGAATTGTTGAAATAATAGTAGTATAGAAAAACAGGAATCTGATTGACTAACACTGGAATGTGAATAGTAATAGCTCTGTCACAGCTAGTTCATTTAAGAAACGTACAATCAGAAACCTTAAAATATTAAAGTATTTACAAACGTACGTTTAGGTTTAAATAAACGTAAACGTAACGTATAAAACAAAACTTTCCCAAAGAGGGAATTTGCATGCCTTAATGGCTTAAATGCAAATTAAAAAGTAATAAAATAAATAACTATATTTACAAAATAATATTTACAAGTGTTATATTAATTACTATTAATTAAAAACTATTTATTTATTATTATTAATAACCTAAATATTATAAAATAAACCTAAATAAATAAAACTAAAACTTAGAAAAGTTAAAAGTACTATAAAAGAAATTTAGAAACTAAAAATATATTTATTATACAAATATTCTATTTATTATTAATTATTAACTATTATTAATATATTAATACTAATATTTAATTATTATAAATACTAAATAAGCAAACAAAATTCTAAAACTTTTTACAAAAATCTAATATACTATTAATATCCTAAGAAAAATATAAAAACTATATTCTATGTACAAAAATAATAAAACTTAATTAAAAACTATTATTTATTAATTAAACTATTTAATACTAATTAATTATTATACATACTAAACTTATTTATAAAATTATGAAACTTTTTATAGAACTACTTTTCCATCATAGGATTCCATAAAAAATATAAAAAGTTCATAATAATTATAAATGAGTCGATTTATAAATTAAATACTAATTATTATCTAAAAGAAAAGAAAACTATATTAATTATTAAAAATAGTAAATGTACAGTAAAAAATCTAAGAAAATTACAGAAACTATATTATGTTATAAGGATCCTAGGAAAAATAAGCTTGTGGCAACAGCTTATCCCAATAAGCTGCTATAAGCTCAGCAGTTCAAATAAGCCAAAGGGGTCAAAAAGGGTTAAATACATTGAGGGTGCAAAGCTTAACGGAACTGGTGCCCCAGAGCATTTGGAAGGGGTGTGGGGATTATGCATGCTTACTAGCGAGAGGTCCCAAGTTCGAATCTAACCCACACCCATTTTTGCAATTCTTTTATTTTTTTAATTTTCTTTTTACAAACCTACTTAACTAATAAAAATATTAAACTTTAATAAACACAACTTTTACAAAACTTGGAAATAAGCTCTGTAACAGCTTATTTCCATGACAGTTGGCTTAAAGGCCAAATTTGGACTTTTAATAAACTAAAAGCTACAAACAAGCTACCTAAAGTTAGATAAACTATAATCTACTAAATTATACCTAAAGTAATATAAATTAACTAAATAAGCTAAGGGAAATAAGCTATAAGCTATAATAAGCATTTCCACATTCACAGCCAACCAAACACCCTTCTCAGTCAACTTTTTAGTCAAAATAAGCTCATGGAATAAGCTTATAAGCTCAAAATGAAAACTGAGATGGAAAGTTGGGATGTAGGACTTTTCAAAATGCAAAAGCTCAATGGATATGATCCACTACTGAGCTTCTTATGAGCTTGTGAAAAAGCTTGAATAAAGCAAATAAGTGACAAGCCTTCTAAATAGAAGCTATCACTTAGCTTTAAAAGGGCTTCTTTTTGGTTTTTCTTTTTATGAAATTAACTAAATACTGATAATATACATATATTAAGAGAACTAAACTTATAAAACCTATAAATAAGCTGTTTCACAGCTTATGAGTCACACAGTTGAGCTTTTGGGCTCTCAGTGGGCTCATAAGCTTAGAATAAGCTCTAAAAAGTTATACAAAGGTGAAACTAAGTTATGTGTGTGTATATACAAGTATAATATGTGTGTATGTACATGAATAAGCACTGAGGAGTGCTTATTAGTACAAGCTTAAGGTTTAGACAGTCAAGCCTTTTTGGGCTTGACTTGGATTGAGTGGAGGCTTGTTAAGCCTATATTAAGCTTCATACTATGAAGTAAAAGATAAAATATATTTAAACAAGTATTATATATATATTTACAAAAGCTTGTGATCAGGGAATCACTTATAAGCTCATAATAAGCAAATAAGCTTTTCCCTGATGCCTCAGTTCCAAACACCCCTGCAACTATATATTTGATCAAATTTAGCTGACGGGTTAAGCTCACAAGACCAAAATAAGAGTTGGGGTGTCAAGCTGAGGTGGTAGGCTTTCCAAAAATCCAAAGCTCATCAATTTTGGTACACAGATGAGCTTTTTAGAAGCTTATGAAAACCATCCATTTCCTGAGTGATATGGTTTAAAAGGCTAAGTACTCAGAACATGGGACTCACAAAAAGCTTGTTGCAGCCCTAGTAAATGAGCTGCAACAAGGGTTTTAAGCACTGAACCTTAAAGCCTAATTGATAAGCTCCACATGGAACTTTAATTCATCAGCTGGTTCAAAGTATTAAGCTTTTTGCAAGCTTATGAAAATGTCTAGTTTTGGTAAGAAATACTGATGATTCAGTGTTACTTTTCTAGTGGTGATAAGTTTAAGCTGCTTGCAGCTTGTGTGAATAAGCTACAAGGGGTAAATTAAGCACTGGGTCATAGAGTATAGTAGGAGAGCTTCACATGAGGCTCATTTACATAAGCTCTAGACCACTAAGGGGCTTGTGGTGAGCTTGTGGAAGTGGTGTAACACCCCTGATTGCTCAGGGGTGTGTTGTGATTGGGCAAACAAACAAGCATCACACAACTTATCAAATAAGCTCATAAGAGCTCAACAAGCACTGAGGTATCAAGATAGGTAGTTAAGCTTTACATGAAGTTATACCACATAAGCTGAAACTCAATGAGGAACTTTTTAAGAGCTTGTGAAAATCAACTCATCACACTGTTTGCTTCAGTGTGATGAGTGGTGAGTTAACAAAAAGTTGGGTTGGTTTAAGCTACCTAATTAAGCTAATACAGACAAATAAGCTTACACCTAACAAGTATGCTACTAACACATAACAAACAAGCCAAAAACACCAAGTTGGGTCAAGTCATGAGGCTTTTACAAGCTCATGAACTTGACAGCCCAATGGTGACACAGGGCAAAAACATGTAACTATAAGCACTATTTTAAGCTGGTAAATAAGCTAAATAAAAATTGACAAAAATCATACAATAAGGTGAGCAGCTAAACTATAACATATCAAAAACACAAAGTCTAAAACTAAGTATTAAAGGCTACACATAAATCTAAAGTTTATTCAAAAACAGGTTTAAGAAATTTTGACTTTTTGAGTTTATGATCAAAGTTGACTTTGATCAACTTTGATCTGAATTTAAAGATTGAATAAGCTATATTATGCTAAGAGAACATGAAACTAACAAAAAGTAATAACATTTAAACAGATTTGGTGAGATTAGCCTTTTCAAATTCACACAGTGATTAAATGAGAGACAAAGAAGATGATTTTGACTTTTAAGTGAATACATAATAGGTTTGATGGACTGTCAACCCTCAAAGAACTTCATGTATCAGATATTAACCAATAACAACAACTTATATCTATCTAAACACCCTGGGATCAGTAATGCCAAACACACCTTAAATTAACTAAAAATAAGATTTTCATTCCAATAATTTGTATAAACCAATTTCATTAAATCAAAAAGCTTTCATCTGTTAAATTAGGACTTTTTATAAGTTTAAACAAGTAGTCACACTAGCTTATACCTTGATTATCAAAAACCAAAATTCACACAGTCAAAACGAAAATCCTAGACTTAAACAACTACAAAACATAACAAGCTAACATAAAGCTATATTATCATTAAACAATAACAATTAAACACAGAAACAAAGAAATCAACACAAATTAAAGATTAAAATTAAGAAATGCAAAATTAATAAAAATGCTTACAAGGTGAAATGGACTGAGAACCAAAGAACCAAGAACCATTACTACATCCTACAGCCTCCCATGAGGCAACTAAACCATGGCCATCCATTATGAACCATGCTCCTTGCTGAGATCATACTAGAACTCTATTTTTGAATTTCTTTCTATTTTTCTCTATTTTTTTAGTGATTTTTGGTTTTAAAAGCCACAACTGATTAGAGTATCTAAAAGCTTCAATAAGCTTTGTCAGGAGCCTACATGACTTAAAGAGTCCATTATAATCAACTATAACAACATGAAATTTAAATGACATGAATTTAAATGATAACTTAAAAAGACATGAAATTATAAAAGGTGACTTGCATTAAACTGAAAAGATGGTGTTCCATTACACTATTTGATGTTCCATTACACTAATAAAGACAGTAAATGACATTTAATTAAAGAAAGCATGTAAAGATTACACTAAGATTACACTAAGTCTACATGACAATGGCTTAAGGCCAAGGTGAGTATTTCCTCTGCCTTCTCTCTTTCTTTTATAGCCTTCTTAATGCTTGGTGACCACTCCTATGCTCTGTCTTCATTCATAGCCATTGATATGCTCAATTTGATCTTGGCCGTTTAAATGTACTTTTGGCGCCAAAGTCACTCTGACAATTTGAGGCGGTTTGGGTGTAATCAATGCATCTTGTATGCATGTAGAGGTGGAGGGTGAAAGTTAGGAAGCTTTTTGAGGCTTTGGGACCAAGTATTATTGAAAACAGGGGAAAAGGTGAAGAGTTGGAGTGTGAGATGGTGGGGAAGCATTTATGGTGGAGTGGGAAAGTATTGAGAGGTGGCAGGGAGTAGGGGTGAGCTGGGGGAGCAAGTGGAGGGGGGAGACAGGTGGTAAAAACCACCTGGTTTGGTGATTACAGGTGTGGAGGTGGAGGGTGAACAGTAGTAGTGGTTTGGCGGGGTTTGACTATTTGACTGAGGGTTTTATTAATAGGGGAGTGGGCCGGGTATTGGTGTTGGGCTTGATTGGTGGGCTGGTTTTGTTTTGTGTTTGGATTTGGTTAATAATAAAGGGTCCGGATTGGTTTTTAAGCTTATAAAGCCCAAGGACCAATGTTGTAACTTCTGATTTTTGTGAAGGACCATTCTTGCCAATATTCCAAACTTCATATGAGGACCAAACCTGCCAAAAGATAATTACACAAGGACCAAAGTTGTATTTATTTAATATTTAAAACTTAAAAGGACCTTAAATGTAATTTTTGGATTTTTAGGGACTAATCTTGTAAATTCCCAAAAGTTTATAAAATTGTTCCAAAATGTAAGTTCATGAATAGTACAAGGGTATATTTTGTAAATTCCAAGTTTTGAATACCCGAGGACTATTTTGCCAATTTTGTAACTTGAGGGGTAAAAATTGCCAGTTTGTGTAAACTTTAATCCAGGGATGTTTTGTGAACATTTTTGGTTTCCCAAGGACTGAAGTTGACTTTTCATTCATTTAAAGCATTTAGGGACTAGTTTTGACATTTGTTGTAACTCCAGGGACTGAAAACGACATTTGTGTGAACTTTGCGCATTTTTCACTTGTTTTTCAATCTTTTGTACCTGAATCACATATAAAACACATTGTGATGAATTTGTAACATTTTGTGAGTCATTTGTGTGTTTTTGGTTGTTTTTGTGGGTTCAAATTGGTATAAAATGATGAGTATTTAGACACTCATCAATTCCCCACACTAAACTATAGCTAGTCCCTAGCAATCTTTTATTTAAAACTTAATGGATTTGAAAACTTCTTTACCAAAAGCCATCACTTCTGGAATAGCCAGGTGTAAGAACTGTGGCACACCTGATAACCGTGTGATTTTGAGCAAACCACCAGCTGTCAACGGATTTGATTCGTCTTTACCAAAAGCCGTTTGCTTCTGGACTAGCCAACTCTTAGATAAATTATAAATATTATCTTTGGTGAGTTAATTACCAATTATGGTTTTTCCACGGCCTTTACCACAAGCCATAAACTTGCGGGCTAGCCAACTCATTTGCTTATTAGGATATGGGGAGTTGAGGAACCATACAATTTTGAGCAAATTGCAAGCTGTAAACGGATTTGAGATATCTTTACCAAGAGCCGTTTGCTCCTGGATTAGCCAATCCTTATGTGTGTTAAACATGGTGGATTGATTACCATTTGTTGTATTTAGTGCAAAACACTAATACCAAATGAAAAAATTTTAAATTTTGGTCATTTTTGGGGAAAAGGGCATACAAAGGTATAAAAGTGATCAAATTCGCCAGAATTCCCCCCACACTTATTATGAATATTGTCCTCAATATTCAAAGCTAAGTGGGGTACAACAATTATTTTATTTTTTTTTCTGTATTTACAAAAATTTTAAGGCATTTTCAAGATATATACAACATGTGGGGCACACCCCCACACTTAGGTGGTACACACGGGTGAAAACCCATGTTTATGTTACTTGTTTTTGATAACCAAGTCACTAGCTTGACTTGACCCCGAATTAAATGGTTCATGGGGAAGTGGAGTGGGATTGCCACTCAAAGATTGGGTGAGAAATTGGAGTGGGGTTCACTCACAGAATTATGAATGTATAAGGTAAAGGAGATTATTTTTGGTCTTTTGTATTTTATAATATTTTTGTATTTTTAGATTTATATATATATGTACAAAATAATGGCTAAAAAGAAAACCTAAATGAGATTATCAATACATGAAACTGATTTAAACCTAATCTATCACATTCCAGGAATTATACTAAGCACAGTAAATCCTTTTTTAGTGTAAACATGGTGTTTAGCCAAAATTTAGACCTAGGAATATCAAGATTAGGAAAATTGACAGTCAAATGCAAATCAAAGTACAAAATAGATTTCAACCATAAAATATTTTTGTATTTTATATTGTTTATTAAAATGAAATATAGTATATGTAATTTACATACAAGGATAGGTATTTCAACAAAATACAAAACACAAATCATAGTAGTTAGCACAGCCTCCCCGGCAGCGGCGCCAAAATTTGATTCCTCCCGGACTACACATCTTTTATTTATAAGCCACCCACTTGTTTATAAAATGGATAACCTAATAATAAAAGTAAAGGGCGACAGCCCGGGAGAGGAACGCAAGTTTACCAAGGGTTTAAATATCCTTGGATCGTTTATGTCCTGGCGAGGCGTGATATCCTAAATACAATGACTTGTGAATTGTTGAAATAATAGTAGTATAGAAAAACAGGAATCTGATTGACTAACACTGGAATGTGAATAGTAATAGCTCTGTCACAGCTAGTTCATTTAAGAAACGTACAATCAGAAACCTTAAAATATTAAAGTATTTACAAACGTACGTTTAGGTTTAAATAAACGTAAACGTAACGTATAAAACAAAACTTTCCCAAAGAGGGAATTTGCATGCCTTAATGGCTTAAATGCAAATTAAAAAGTAATAAAATAAATAACTATATTTACAAAATAATATTTACAAGTGTTATATTAATTACTATTAATTAAAAACTATTTATTTATTATTATTAATAACCTAAATATTATAAAATAAACCTAAATAAATAAAACTAAAACTTAGAAAAGTTAAAAGTACTATAAAAGAAATTTAGAAACTAAAAATATATTTATTATACAAATATTCTATTTATTATTAATTATTAACTATTATTAATATATTAATACTAATATTTAATTATTATAAATACTAAATAAGCAAACAAAATTCTAAAACTTTTTACAAAAATCTAATATACTATTAATATCCTAAGAAAAATATAAAAACTATATTCTATGTACAAAAATAATAAAACTTAATTAAAAACTATTATTTATTAATTAAACTATTTAATACTAATTAATTATTATACATACTAAACTTATTTATAAAATTATGAAACATTTTATAGAACTACTTTTCCATCATAGGATTCCATAAAAAATATAAAAAGTTCATAATAATTATAAATGAGTCGATTTATAAATTAAATACTAATTATTATCTAAAAGAAAAGAAAACTATATTAATTATTAAAAATAGTAAATGTACAGTAAAAAATCTAAGAAAATTACAGAAACTATATTATGTTATAAGGATCCTAGGAAAAATAAGCTTGTGGCAACAGCTTATCCCAATAAGCTGCTATAAGCTCAGCAGTTCAAATAAGCCAAAGGGGTCAAAAAGGGTTAAATACATTGAGGGTGCAAAGCTTAACGGAACTGGTGCCCCAGAGCATTTGGAAGGGGTGTGGGGATTATGCATGCTTACTAGCGAGAGGTCCCAAGTTCGAATCTAACCCACACCCATTTTTGCAATTCTTTTATTTTTTTAATTTTCTTTTTACAAACCTACTTAACTAATAAAAATATTAAACTTTAATAAACACAACTTTTACAAAACTTGGAAATAAGCTCTGTAACAGCTTATTTCCATGACAGTTGGCTTAAAGGCCAAATTTGGACTTTTAATAAACTAAAAGCTACAAACAAGCTACCTAAAGTTAGATAAACTATAATCTACTAAATTATACCTAAAGTAATATAAATTAACTAAATAAGCTAAGGGAAATAAGCTATAAGCTATAATAAGCATTTCCACATTCACAGCCAACCAAACACCCTTCTCAGTCAACTTTTTAGTCAAAATAAGCTCATGGAATAAGCTTATAAGCTCAAAATGAAAACTGAGATGGAAAGTTGGGATGTAGGACTTTTCAAAATGCAAAAGCTCAATGGATATGATCCACTACTGAGCTTCTTATGAGCTTGTGAAAAAGCTTGAATAAAGCAAATAAGTGACAAGCCTTCTAAATAGAAGCTATCACTTAGCTTTAAAAGGGCTTCTTTTTGGTTTTTCTTTTTATGAAATTAACTAAATACTGATAATATACATATATTAAGAGAACTAAACTTATAAAACCTATAAATAAGCTGTTTCACAGCTTATGAGTCACACAGTTGAGCTTTTGGGCTCTCAGTGGGCTCATAAGCTTAGAATAAGCTCTAAAAAGTTATACAAAGGTGAAACTAAGTTATGTGTGTGTATATACAAGTATAATATGTGTGTATGTACATGAATAAGCACTGAGGAGTGCTTATTAGTACAAGCTTAAGGTTTAGACAGTCAAGCCTTTTTGGGCTTGACTTAGATTGAGTGGAGGCTTGTTAAGCCTATATTAAGCTTCATACTATGAAGTAAAAGATAAAATATATTTAAACAAGTATTATATATATATTTACAAAAGCTTGTGATCAGGGAATCACTTATAAGCTCATAATAAGCAAATAAGCTTTTCCCTGATGCCTCAGTTCCAAACACCCCTGCAACTATATATTTGATCAAATTTAGCTGACGGGTTAAGCTCACAAGACCAAAATAAGAGTTGGGGTGTCAAGCTGAGGTGGTAGGCTTTCCAAAAATCCAAAGCTCATCAATTTTGGTACACAGATGAGCTTTTTAGAAGCTTATGAAAACCATCCATTTCCTGAGTGATATGGTTTAAAAGGCTAAGTACTCAGAACATGGGACTCACAAAAAGCTTGTTGCAGCCCTAGTAAATGAGCTGCAACAAGGGTTTTAAGCACTGAACCTTAAAGCCTAATTGATAAGCTCCACATGGAACTTTAATTCATCAGCTGGTTCAAAGTATTAAGCTTTTTGCAAGCTTATGAAAATGTCTAGTTTTGGTAAGAAATACTGATGATTCAGTGTTACTTTTCTAGTGGTGATAAGTTTAAGCTGCTTGCAGCTTGTGTGAATAAGCTACAAGGGGTAAATTAAGCACTGGGTCATAGAGTATAGTAGGAGAGCTTCACATGAGGCTCATTTACATAAGCTCTAGACCACTAAGGGGCTTGTGGTGAGCTTGTGGAAGTGGTGTAACACCCCTGATTGCTCAGGGGTGTGTTGTGATTGGGCAAACAAACAAGCATCACACAACTTATCAAATAAGCTCATAAGAGCTCAACAAGCACTGAGGTATCAAGATAGGTAGTTAAGCTTTACATGAAGTTATACCACATAAGCTGAAACTCAATGAGGAACTTTTTAAGAGCTTGTGAAAATCAACTCATCACACTGTTTGCTTCAGTGTGATGAGTGGTGAGTTAACAAAAAGTTGGGTTGGTTTAAGCTACCTAATTAAGCTAATACAGACAAATAAGCTTACACCTAACAAGTATGCTACTAACACATAACAAACAAGCCAAAAACACCAAGTTGGGTCAAGTCATGAGGCTTTTACAAGCTCATGAACTTGACAGCCCAATGGTGACACAGGGCAAAAACATGTAACTATAAGCACTATTTTAAGCTGGTAAATAAGCTAAATAAAAATTGACAAAAATCATACAATAAGGTGAGCAGCTAAACTATAACATATCAAAAACACAAAGTCTAAAACTAAGTATTAAAGGCTACACATAAATCTAAAGTTTATTCAAAAACAGGTTTAAGAAATTTTGACTTTTTGAGTTTATGATCAAAGTTGACTTTGATCAACTTTGATCTGAATTTAAAGATTGAATAAGCTATATTATGCTAAGAGAACATGAAACTAACAAAAAGTAATAACATTTAAACAGATTTGGTGAGATTAGCCTTTTCAAATTCACACAGTGATTAAATGAGAGACAAAGAAGATGATTTTGACTTTTAAGTGAATACATAATAGGTTTGATGGACTGTCAACCCTCAAAGAACTTCATGTATCAGATATTAACCAATAACAACAACTTATATCTATCTAAACACCCTGGGATCAGTAATGCCAAACACACCTTAAATTAACTAAAAATAAGATTTTCATTCCAATAATTTGTATAAACCAATTTCATTAAATCAAAAAGCTTTCATCTGTTAAATTAGGACTTTTTATAAGTTTAAACAAGTAGTCACACTAGCTTATACCTTGATTATCAAAAACCAAAATTCACACAGTCAAAACGAAAATCCTAGACTTAAACAACTACAAAACATAACAAGCTAACATAAAGCTATATTATCATTAAACAATAACAATTAAACACAGAAACAAAGAAATCAACACAAATTAAAGATTAAAATTAAGAAATGCAAAATTAATAAAAATGCTTACAAGGTGAAATGGACTGAGAACCAAAGAACCAAGAACCATTACTACATCCTACAGCCTCCCATGAGGCAACTAAACCATGGCCATCCATTATGAACCATGCTCCTTGCTGAGATCATACTAGAACTCTATTTTTGAATTTCTTTCTATTTTTCTCTATTTTTTTAGTGATTTTTGGTTTTAAAAGCCACAACTGATTAGAGTATCTAAAAGCTTCAATAAGCTTTGTCAGGAGCCTACATGACTTAAAGAGTCCATTATAATCAACTATAACAACATGAAATTTAAATGACATGAATTTAAATGATAACTTAAAAAGACATGAAATTATAAAAGGTGACTTGCATTAAACTGAAAAGATGGTGTTCCATTACACTATTTGATGTTCCATTACACTAATAAAGACAGTAAATGACATTTAATTAAAGAAAGCATGTAAAGATTACACTAAGATTACACTAAGTCTACATGACAATGGCTTAAGGCCAAGGTGAGTATTTCCTCTGCCTTCTCTCTTTCTTTTATAGCCTTCTTAATGCTTGGTGACCACTCCTATGCTCTGTCTTCATTCATAGCCATTGATATGCTCAATTTGATCTTGGCCGTTTAAATGTACTTTTGGCGCCAAAGTCACTCTGACAATTTGAGGCGGTTTGGGTGTAATCAATGCATCTTGTATGCATGTAGAGGTGGAGGGTGAAAGTTAGGAAGCTTTTTGAGGCTTTGGGACCAAGTATTATTGAAAACAGGGGAAAAGGTGAAGAGTTGGAGTGTGAGATGGTGGGGAAGCATTTATGGTGGAGTGGGAAAGTATTGAGAGGTGGCAGGGAGTAGGGGTGAGCTGGGGGAGCAAGTGGAGGGGGGAGACAGGTGGTAAAAACCACCTGGTTTGGTGATTACAGGTGTGGAGGTGGAGGGTGAACAGTAGTAGTGGTTTGGCGGGGTTTGACTATTTGACTGAGGGTTTTATTAATAGGGGAGTGGGCCGGGTATTGGTGTTGGGCTTGATTGGTGGGCTGGTTTTGTTTTGTGTTTGGATTTGGTTAATAATAAAGGGTCCGGATTGGTTTTTAAGCTTATAAAGCCCAAGGACCAATGTTGTAACTTCTGATTTTTGTGAAGGACCATTCTTGCCAATATTCCAAACTTCATATGAGGACCAAACCTGCCAAAAGATAATTACACAAGGACCAAAGTTGTATTTATTTAATATTTAAAACTTAAAAGGACCTTAAATGTAATTTTTGGATTTTTAGGGACTAATCTTGTAAATTCCCAAAAGTTTATAAAATTGTTCCAAAATGTAAGTTCATGAATAGTACAAGGGTATATTTTGTAAATTCCAAGTTTTGAATACCCGAGGACTATTTTGCCAATTTTGTAACTTGAGGGGTAAAAATTGCCAGTTTGTGTAAACTTTAATCCAGGGATGTTTTGTGAACATTTTTGGTTTCCCAAGGACTGAAGTTGACTTTTCATTCATTTAAAGCATTTAGGGACTAGTTTTGACATTTGTTGTAACTCCAGGGACTGAAAACGACATTTGTGTGAACTTTGCGCATTTTTCACTTGTTTTTCAATCTTTTGTACCTGAATCACATATAAAACACATTGTGATGAATTTGTAACATTTTGTGAGTCATTTGTGTGTTTTTGGTTGTTTTTGTGGGTTCAAATTGGTATAAAATGATGAGTATTTAGACACTCATCATTAAACTCAATATGAGAAGGGTGAATAATAATCTATTAGACTATATCATATAGTTATATACACAATTACAATATTAACTTATAACTATAACACAATCAATCATCATGACAATATAAGCAACAATCAACACATATTTGCAAGCATAGATATAAAGCGATAAATGCAAGAATAAAAGTAAAGAGTAAGGAAAAGAAAACGCAAACCGGACACGGAGATTTATAGTGGTTCGGCACGAAGCACCTCTTCGTCCTACTCCACTCCCTGAGTACCACACTCAAGAGTTACTTCACTAATCAACATGCTCCTTTATGGCGGAACAAACCGTACACAAGCTTACACCAAGTTTAGCGACACTAAGAAGAATGTCGAGTCCTAATCCTAGCTAGAACCAATCTACCAAGGCCCACGTGGCCACATGAACAAGCACTCTTGTCCCACTTAGATCGACATACGATCTAAGCCTTCACACGAACGAGCACTCCCGTTCACTTGAATCTTCACCCGACTCAAGCCTTCACACTAAGACACACTTGGATCTTCACCTAATCCAAGTGTTCACACGAATAACATACTTGGTTCTTTACCTAAACCAAGCCTTCACACGAACAAAATAGTAACATACTTGGTTCTTCCCCCAAACCAAGCCTTCACTCTTTGACACACTTGGTTCTTCACCCGAACCAAGCCTTCACACATTAGACATACGAATTGACCTAATCTACACACAATTACCTACGGACTTATAGATCGTCCGAATCTTCCCTATTACAATGAGACTCTCGACTTACATTTTCCTAGTCTAGTTACAAGATGAAACTACTTGTGTGTGTTTTTCTTTCTTGGATGATCAACCTTGAATGATGAACATGTGCATGGTATTTATAGGCTTCACCCTTGGAGACCAAGTAAAGCATCTTGGAATATGCCAAAGAATATTTCAAAGCATAAGGAATATGCCAAAGAATATTCCATAGCATAAGGCATATGCCAAAGAATATTTCAAAGCATAAGGAATATGCCAAAGAATATTCCATAGCATAAGGAAAATCCCAAAGAATATTCCATCCATTTCCCTCCTAAATTCAAAATTTGAATTTTGAATTTTTTCCTTTTCCCTCCATGTTATAGAAGCTTTTAGGAGGTCTTGATGGGCCTTGTTGGGCCGTTATTATTGGGCCCCGAATGGGCTTTTTTGTTTGCTTGGCCCGATCCATTTAGCCGATCCAATTAAGTAAGTCCATAAGTATAATTCTTGTATGCTTGGCCCGATCTATGTGTGAACAAGTAACTTGTTTTACATTATGTATTACATGTTACGTGTTTGTCATCATTAAAACATAAAGACATCGTATAGATTAAACGTCGTAACGTTTGCACTAACAGAGCTAGTATCTCTCTGTTTTTATTCAAACCAGGATAATCTTTTTCTACCAACAAGTACACAGTAAATGCACCAATTGATAACTCATGTACACTGTCACAACTCGTAAATTCTGGTCATTTCCCGAACTTTCACATTTACTATTCATCGGTTACTATTCACAGAACACTATTCATCATTTTACTATTCATCGTTTTCGGAGTCAGTTTGTGATTCTGAGAAGCGTTCAAAAATTTTACTATTCATAAAACACTATTCACCCACGGAGAAAATTTGTCATTCATGCGTGAGTTGCATCATTTCTGTATACATACGGTTATCTACCTAATAAACTTTATCCTATAAACTATTACTTTGAATAATTAATCCGACAATCCCAACTATGGTCCTAACACATTTTTACACTCATTATAATGTTATTAAAGTTATATTATTAATTTACCCGACGTTTTGGATTTATCAATTTAACATAACGTTAAAAGCTTATAACTACGACAATTTACGTAATTATGATTTTTATGCATGAACAATATACCCGATACTACTAAATAAAAAAACTACTCATCCTAAATATCTAAAAATAATATCTAGATACTTATACTTGACATTGAAATTACAATCATACCCTTTTGTTGAAATTACCAAAATGCCCTTGGACTATATAAGGAAATAACTAGCTAATAATTCATTTTTATCACAAAAATCAATCTCTTTTCTCTCCTAGAAACTCATGGCAGCAGCAACCATCATGGGGGATCCATATTTTTCAAGAATCAAAGTGTTTACAAGGTTATCTAGTAATCTAGTTAAGGTTTAGGATGAAACCTTGAAGTTTAACTAAGTAATCTATCACTAATCCTCTTCAAACATCAAGTAAGTTACAAGTAAAGTTTTTGATCTTTTTATACTCTCATTTGATTAATAACATGATGTATTTTCAAGATTTATTAGTAAACATGCTCGTATACTTATGTATTTATACCACTTTTACAAGTATTTTAAGTTTTATGAGATTTTTAATAACCTATGATCATCCCTTGAAATCCTACCATGTTTTAAGAAGTTTAGGACCCCATGACACTCTAAGAAGGTGTATGGTAATTTAAGGGTTGTATTGAAGTTGTTTGGAAGGTTTTTATACAAGTTAGTAACTAGGAAACCAAGTATTGAACAAGAAAAATACCTACTGTCCCTATTTGTAAAACGTGGGAAATCCAGGGGGTTGGGTGTACTTTTTGGCCAAAGATTTAGAAAATAAATTCCGAGACGAAACTATGGCCGAAAGTTTGGATAAAAACGAGTTAATAACGAAGGAGATATGATTTTTCAAAGTTTAACGACGAAAACTATATTTTTCAGAAAATAGTTTGCTGTTGAACAGTTTTCATGGACTGTTTCGAGACATAAAACTTGATCTAGCCGTCCCGACTTATCAAAAATATGTTAATATGCCATCCCACAATTCCGGGGATATAAAGAACGTAGAAAACAAGCTTATAACGAAAAAGATACAAGCGTTTGAAATCCGACGAAACATATACACTTTTGACAGCTTTTGCTATAATAGAAATTACTAAGTGTTAAACACTATATTTTCAAGTAGAAACAATGAGGGTCGATTTTCTCATCGAGCAAGACCAGTATGGTCAAAAGTTAAAAGAGATGACATCTAGATATGGTTACAAGGTTTTCAAAAACGTCAAGTTTGATCACTAACACTCAATTTACAACATTTCGCGACTAGTTTTGCGAGGCCATTTGGTCATATTTATAAGTTATAAAAAGTGTCATTTTACGTCGAAAACCTTATATTTGCCGATAGAACACCAAACGAGAATCGTGGAGAACCGTTTCAACCTATTTACATGGGAAGTGTTTATTAACTTAACGAGGCGTCAAAAATATATTTTTTCGACGATAAACGTTATTTTCAAAACTAACGAGTGGTATTGATAACATACGTATTCGCATGTGTAGCATCATTTCATTTCTTACATTAGACTATATCATTCATATTAGGTTGCGGTTAGAGATCGTGCCTCATTTATGTGTATCCACTTTTGTCATCATAGCTATTGCACCAGGTGAGTCATAGCCCCTACTCTTTTTATACTTGTTTTAACTCTTTGGGGGAGATACATGCTCAACTACTTGCTTACTTGTACAGATACTCAAAACATTTATACTTGATTTCATTTATACTTGATAACACTTATACTTGATTGCATTATACTTGATTTCATACATACATGATTGATACATGCACAAATACTTATTTGATACTTGAAACGTTTAAACTTTTATACTTTGGGAAATGGCACCCAGTAATCATACATACATGATTGTGAAACTTCCAGTGGCTCCAAATTAAGTTGTTGGATGACCATTGAGACATACATACAAACGTGAGGTCTTCGGAGATGAAGTGTAGACTCACGACTAATTGCTTAACTGTTGTGATGAACTTATACATGTTTTACTCATACTATATATGTTAGCAGTGGGTTGTGAACACACAGGTTACAAGTCTCTTATGGCGGGACTTGCAACTGAGTGGATTTACGATGCCTTTGCTGGGAAATCTTCATTCATATGCATAACATTCTTTTTCACAAGACTCTATGAACTCACCAACCTCGTGTTGACACTTTAGCATGTATTTTCAGGTATTAAGCAATGGCACGCTACTGGAGGTTTTGGCAGGGCATGGCATGGTCATAGAAGACTCTGATTATTCATTTGGGGACCGTTTTAAACTATTTTAAGGGCATACTTCCGCACTACTTTGAACAATGTAAATTCAACATTTTGATTAAACTATTTTATTCTAAATGATTCAAGTGAAAACCATTTTTGAACTTGTGTTGTAATACCAATTGAGTTACACCCCATCTACATGTATGCTTCCGCTGGACCCGATTTTGGGGGTGTGACATACACCACAAGAATGATATAAGAACCATTTGTGTACCTTTTTGAATGTCATTTCCACCCATTCACGATCAGTAAATTGAGGTTCAAACATAATCCTCAAGCTATGATAGACTATCCTTTCAAAAGTATCTTCAGGTAGCTTATCACCAAACTTTTCTTTGTACATTCCCCATACAACAATCACATCATCTCTGTCCATGTGGAAGAACATCTTTGAAAGTCCAATAAACCCTTGAACTTCATTATTTGATCTCATAAACTCCCAATATCCTTCACTTCCATCTCTAACTCTAAATGTATATAAGATGATTGGATGCTTAGCTGCTAATGGAGTTACTTTAGGGATCCCTGGATCTTCATGCTCAGTACATGTTGTAAGAGTCATCAACCTCTCTTGCTCAGCTTGAGAGATCACCTTATCATCCTTGTCTTCATCCTATTTCTCAGATTCAACACTGCTTTGAACTTCTACCTTTCTCGTCTTCATAGCAAAGGTCTTATGTTTAACACCTTTTCTTTTAACACTCTGACTAGTAGAAGACACATTCTCTGCATTTGCAACCTTTTCTTTTTCTGCTTCTTTAGGCTCTTCAATGATTGTAGCCTCTTTCTCTTTCACTGCTTTTTGCTCTGCTTCTTTGATTTTCTCAGGTCCCAAATCCTTCTTATTCAGATAAAAAATTTGTTCTTCATCTTCTTTAGAACCAATGGCTATGAAGGATTCTATCTCTCTCTTTGCTTGTGGATGCAATTTGAAGACTTCTGCATCAGATTTCTTCTTCAACTGTACCAGCTTCTAACCCTTCATATTCTTCAAATATTGTTCATATTCTTTTCTCTTTTGAAGAGGACTTGGACCCCTAAGAATCTTTCTTTTCTTTCTTGCAGCAGCAGCTTTTTTTTGCTTCTTTGTTGCGAACTCTCTCAGCTAAATACCCACATCAAACTCAGCCAATGCTTGTTCTTCAATCTTGAATAACTTTGAGAGCTCAACTTCACCATTCATTCTTATCTTTTCTGCTTCCCATTCTTCATAGTCTTTCACAGCCATAGCCTCCTTTTCAACTTGAAGTCTTTCCTTTTCAAGAAGCTCTCTCTCAGTTTGATATTCCTCTTCTTTACTTCTTGGCAACATCTTCATTAAACTTTTCTTGCTTATCTTTAGGCCAATAATGAAAAGGTATATGAGTTAAAATCTCTTCATCATCTAAGTCAAGCTCAGGTTCTGGATCAACTATTTTTCCATTTCCCTTATCAGAACTGGAAGCAATTGGAATAGACTTTCTCTTAGGAGGTACTGGTTCTCTTATCATCACTCCCTTGGTAGGTGGCTTTGAGACTTGTGATGATTTTGGGAGTTGTTTTGGTGGTGGTGTTGGTTGTGATTGAGATGCCTTCTTACCCACCATTATGATTGCTTCAGCCATGGAGACATCATCATCCAAGACCTTTGATGCAGTAGAATCTTGAAGTTTTGACTCGGCAGTAGAATCATTTATACTAGCAGCAGAATCCTTAGCAGCAGAATTAGATGCAACCTTTGCACTAGCAGCAACAAGTAAGTCACCAGCAGTAGAATTCACTTGAGCCACTTCATGTACAAGTCTTGCAGCAGCATCTTTTCCCAAAGTCTGAATTGTTTCTGCCATGAACTTTGATGCTCCAACCAATTCTTCATGCTCCAAATTCTTTTACTGCTCAACCACTCTTTCATGGGAAGCTTTTTCCAAAACCACTTCCTTCCCAGAATTATCAGCACATAAATTTATTCACTTCATCATTCTTATCTCCTGGAGTATCCACCTCCATATCCATTGCAACAACACTTTCTACATTATCCTTTTGAGCCTCCCTTGAACCCAATATGTCATCATCAGATTTCCTCCCCTGTTTGGGAGCATCCTCATAGGAACTCACAACCTGTACTGTGCCAACCATCTTCAATCAATTTAAGTTAGAAGATCTTGATCCTCTTTTTCCCTTTAAATCTTTTACCTGCTTCTTCAATAAGTTGATCTCCTTGGCTTGAGAAGAGGATAATTGTGTAAGGTCAAGAACTTGTGATTCCAACTTGTTGCACCTAGTCTCCAAATTGGTACACCTATCCATCAATTCAGTAATTTGTTTAATGCTAGCCTCATCACTTCGACCTGTGTAACCTGGTCCGAGAGGTGAATCATCGGCAATGTTATTGTGTACAAGTATAACATCCATCAATTCATTTGTTTCATGTCTATCCTCGTAACTTCGGTCTGTATTACCTGACCCGGGAGGTGAATCCACGGATGCAAACCCAACATCAAACCTAGTTTGATCATCTGAGCCCCCTGTATTTGCCATTTGGCTAGGGTTACCATCACCTGTTTCAGGTTCAACAGAACCATCCACATTAAATGTTGCCAGGTTTGGGGTCTTAACTATGTTATCTCGGTCCTGTTTTGCGTCTAAGCTAGAAACATTAGGGATAACCCCTCCCCTCATGTCCTCTCCATCACCTAGGACAGCCTCATCTGCTACATCCATACTAACACTAGCCTGAGGTAGCTTAGTGTTCTTTCTGGCTTTCCTACGTTTATAGGACTTTTTCGTTTGTTTGGATGTTCCTTCAAAAACAGGATTTTCAGAGTCAAAAGTGGGTGTGATGAGAATCAGTGGGAGTTCCTGATCCTTCACCCTGATTTATGCTCTGCACAAGTTGCACCATGTATGGTGTAATAGGTGTAACTTTTCTAGAAAAACCTTTTCCATCCTTTTGTAAATAGGAAAATATTTTTGGCACAAGTTTGGGTGCTGATGAGACGAAAAGTGTACCGCTTTTAGGGGGTCATTTAAGCCCTAAGTCGAGATTATTTGATCAAATGTTGCCTAAATCGTTTCTTTTGTCATTTTAGGTACTTTGGAGAAGAAATTTGGAAAAGGAAGCATTTTGGACGTTTTTGGAGCGAAAAAGGACAAAGTCTCCAAATCATGTTGAATTTGGTACCTGACGGCGTCAGGAGTTTCATGTGACGCCGTAACTCATGGACAAAGAGGTGGATAAATTAAATACACGTGACACGCCAGAATATTTTTGAAGGATTTACACGTGACGGCATCACCAAGGCCGTCACGTACAAAATACAAGAAACGGCCAAGAGACAAGTTACACATGACGGCGTCAGATTTGGATCTAAGCAATACGAGAGTTTTTATTGCGGCGAGTTGACGGCGTCAGGATTTACACGTGACGCCGTCAGACTCAAAACTCTATATACAGTTTTCTAGTTTTCATTTGTAGAGGAGAGAAGAACTTGGAGAAACCTTAGCACGATTTTCACCTTATTTTTAAGGGTTCCAAACCCTTGTTTCATCCATGTTTAATTGAAGATAAGTTTTCCAATAATTATTCAATATGTCTATGTGTTATTTGATTCTATCTTATGCTTGTCTTTACTTTAACATGCTAGGCTAGGTTTTCTTTGTGTTTGCTTAGATGTAATGAAACTTGGTTATTGATTATTGGTTGGTTGTTTGTTTATAATTGTTGTGGATGATTGATTTCGATGTTAGGCTTAAGAAAACTGGCAGACTTTCAATTGGTAACATGCTTGAACGTCTTAAGAAACATGATCGGATGTGTACTACGATAAATTGGTTGTATTTAATGCATAAGTAACTACTAAGGAGGCCATGTTAGGAGCTAGTAGTCGGCTCGACATAGGAAGAGGTAGAAGCTTATAGAGTTAGGGAAGATCGTACACGGCCCTACGAATGGTATTAAGGAATATAACCCATCGTCCATGCAATTGTAACAAACTAATCAACTAGTAAAAGATAGCTAGGGAGTAGTGAAATCTAAGTAAACACATTTTCTCTTATTATTGTTTTTCACCACATTTACTTTCGTGTAATTTTATTTCTATTGCATTTGTAGTTATTTGGGTTAGTTGACTAGCAACTAATTCCACCCATTCTTTCAAAACCTGAGATTTTACTTGCTTTCCATAAAATATAAAAATATAAAAAGAATCATCCCTCACCTCTAGACCTAGTTTAATTGAGTTTTAACCCTAGCGAACACTATTCTTTGAGTTGAACGATCAATCCCCCGGTACTTGCCACTATACTATACTAAAACAGTCAGGTACACTGCCTGGTGGGGATTGCAAGCTTCTCAAGATCCCTTGAGAGGTAAAACCTTTTGCAAGGTTGCAAAACCACGCATCAAGTTTTTGGCGCCGCATCCCGGGGAATAGTTATTGTCTAGGTTGAAATTTCTTTTTATTAGGTCTACTTGCTAGATTCCTTTCAGTAAGATTTTTATTTTTATTTTTATAGGTCTCCTTTAGTCTATCTTTTTCTTCATTCCTTTGTTCGTAACCATTACCATCCGCCATCATGGAAAGTGGTAATCTCTTTGACCTCATCAACCAACCACAACAAAACCATCCACAAAACCCACCACAACCAAATCAACCTCCTAGACCCCGAACTTTAGGAGAGTACTCCCGTCCTAGCCACCAAGGCAATCGAAACACCATTGATCTCACTCAAGGAGCCAATGTGTCTCCCTTGTGATCCGACACCATCTGGTTGGTGCAAAGCGGATGTGCATTCCATGGACTTTGTTCTGAAGATCCTAATCAACATCTCAAGGATTTCCTCAAAATCGTAGATTCCATAGATCTTGTTGTTGAAACTCGAGAGACGAACCGATTGCGTCTCTTCCAATTCTCTCTACGTGACAAAGCTAGTCAATGGCTTGAGCGTTTACCCGCGGGATCCATCACCTCTTGGGATGATCTCACCACTCGTTTCCTTGCTCAATTTTTCCCACCGAGGAGAACCACTAAGCTTAGAAATGACATCTTAATGTTCCAACAACGTCAAGGTGAAACTCTCTAGGAAGCATGGACTCGTTTCAAGGACTTACTCCAAAAAGTCCCTCATCACGGCATAGATCTTTGGCTCCAAGTCTAAATTTTCTATGACCATATCGATCTCTCCACGAGGCGAACCATTGACCAAGCGGCCGGTGGCAAGCTACGTGATCTAAGTGCGGAAGAATCATGGGAACTAATAGAAGATCTTGCTCTCTATGACAATGAAAGTTGGAATGAACCCTGTGATTTGAACAAAACGGTCAAGGGAATATTTTTGCCTTCGAACAATTCAAGCACTCCCGACCGTAGGATCATGGAACTTGAAGACCAAGTCAAATTTCTCATGAAATCCTACGAAGCTCCTAAACCTTCAAGCCAAGTGAACAAAATCAGCTCTTCATGCAAATTATGTAGTGGTCCTCATGAAACTCATAATTGCATGGAACTTCCCATACGAGATTTTAAGGAATCCGCATCCTCACGTGCCGATAAAGCGGCGGATAGGTGGCCCACCACTAATCGAGGGCCTCGAAATTTTGGCGAGGCCTATGAAGCATGGAAGGATAAGCCAAATTTCAGAGGGTACCAGACTCGGAGCGTATCCTTCGATGATTCTCCCCCGCTCACCTGGTCCGAGCACTAACCACCTTAGAACACCCCTAAGCAAAGTTATGAAGAAACACTGCGAAAGTTTTTTCTCTCTCAAGAAACACAACTTTCCACACTCGAGACTCAATTCAGACAACAGCAATCCGATATGAATAACAAGGTAAATTGACTCGGCTGAGGAGGTCAAATCCATCACCATCGTTAATCAGCCACCCTCCATGTAAAAATAAAAAGCCCTAGTAAGCTCTTTAAACATATGTCACCAAAGGTAAAGGAAACTAGGGACCCTGTTAACTCCTTGGGACCAATCCACTTCGTAAACACCATTACCACAATACTTGCTCCTAAACCCGATCAGATCCAACAACCAACTAGGAATGGGGGTCATGATGTTGAAGGTGAAGCCCCCAAGAAGGACCACAATGTGGTTATGAGCCCTATAGACTTGCCCGAGGACCCCCATCACACAAGGGTCGAGAGAGTGGAAGGAGTCGAAAGAAGAATCCGAGGGGCCTAAGGAAAATCTAGGAATTTTGGATAATTCTATTATGGAAAAACTCAAGAAAGACATGGTATGGATTTCTATACTAATAATGAATGCTTTTCCTTTCAAATCTAAAGGCGAACCTCAAATATTTGGGTGGAAATTTTTTCTGAATGGTACAGTTTTGTGCTAGTCACACGACTCCTATCCATGAGACGCTTTTTAAGGCTAAAGTTTCACTCCTAAATGTTGTAAAAAAATTTAAATTTGGCGCTAAAATTACATTAACAAGTATTTCTCTTAGTTTTATTACACACCCACCATCGAACAAACAAACTCAAGTGCAATAGTATCCTTTAAGGTATCATCATATACCCTCCCCTTACACTTAGGATGGACATTGTCCCCAATGTTCAATTAAAGAATGTAAAAGTAGAATAGGTAAAAGAATGAAAACAAATACTCCCCTGATTCGTTCGATGTGGATAGTGTGTCAACAAGGTTAGATCTTCCTCCAAGAAAATGAACGTTCAAAGCTTCCCTTCCAGAAATATAAATCATCTTCTTATCATATATAACCTGTTAAACCTGAGAAAACAATCAAAGCAACCTCGCGTAAAATCGGCGGCAATCTATATATACTAGCAAATTCTAGAAAGCAATTTAAGATATAATGCTTGTGGAATGAATGTTTGCAGATTTTCTGGAGTTTATAAAACTAAAGAATTAACAAAAACTTTAAGACTCCGTTAGAAAAACAAAACTCGCAAAATTTCCAGAATTTTACACGTGATGCTGTCAGGTTTAAAACCCTGACGCCGTCAGAAGTGTCCTGCATAAATCTTTATGTTAAGTTTCCGGAAAATTTCTGAAAAAACTTATGTCCTACTTCCTGGAAAGTCCTTCAAAACATAATTATGACTCGATACAAGCATTTGACTCTAACAAATACTAATATACATGCTCATTTAATATTGTGGCGAATCAAGATCATTTTCGTTCTTAGAAACAAATTTGGGGTTTCCCATTACACTTAGCTTTTGCAAAATACCTTTATATGAAGTTAAGACGAAGTTAAACAACAAAATAAAACATTTTCACAATTTTAGTTTGAAACATGATTTACCAACAATAAAAATAAGACATGCATACGGAATCAAATAACATCAAACAAAAAAAATCACAAAAAAAAAAAAAAAACAAAAAAAACAAAAAAACAAAAAACAAAACAAAACTTGGGTTGCCTCCCAAGAAGCGCTTTTCTTTATTTACGAGTCTTGTAGCTAGACTCAAGGTCATGGGTAATTACGTGACCTCATCATTGGTCTCATTCTCTAGGTCATCTCCAATCTTTGTTTTGTATTCCGGACCTAGTTGCAAACATTCCTTGTAGAAACCGAGTATTCTACTCATGACATAATCTATTCCTCTACGTCTATCCTCATCATTCCTAAAGTAGACCGCTTGCTTGTGTTCCTTTTCAAGGTTTGATAAAAGACGGTATTGTTCAATCTTATAGGGTATTTGGTAAGCAATCTCATCGTTCTCATCCTTGAATCTAACTATCCCTAGGGAAGGGTCATAACTCATCTTAGAGGCCTCAACAAACGGTTTTCCGAACACTACTTGACTTAGGCAACCATCTATTACCGGATGAATATCCTCTACAATCACAAATTCGGTAACATAAGTGAAGTTTCCTACAAAGACGTGTAATCCTTTCACTCTTCCTACAAAGTTGCTCATCCAATTCGTGTTAGGCATCATCCTATACTCAAGTTGCTTCTTCATTACCCAATTATAATAGGTCCTAGTCATGATGTTTATAGGAGACCTAAGATCGATATACGCTTTCCACACATGCATATGCCCAATGTTGTATGTTGATGTTAGAGGGATCACCTACTTTAATAAGGGTTGAACCAAGGACGTATGGTGTCTCGGGGTCATCGAATAGATCCTTATGATATTCCCGTTTTTCCTTGGTGGGTAACTTATCAAAGTATTCTTCTACGTTCTCAACTTCCTCTAACTTTTCTTCCTTAATATCCTCAACTTCCTTAATCTCATCACTAGTCCCGATTTCTATTCCAACTTCATCCTTGTCACTCTCTTCTATATTCTTATCTATTGGCTGAATGGTGACAACGTTGACAAAGTGGACGTGTTTGGATGATGAGGGGTCCTTAATTTGGATTCCGCTACTAGTGTCCCTAGTGTCCTTCCTAGGTGTAGTTAGCACTTGGTTGTTGAGGGCTTTCAACAAGTTGTCAATCTTATTGGTCATCTACGTTTGTTGTTGATTGAATTCGGTTTTAAACTTAGATATGTGAGCTTCTTGAGATGCCATAAACTTGGACATCAATCCTTCAAGATTATTGGTACTACCATAGTTATTAGAAGGATTGTTGTTGAAAGTACGGTTAGAGGGTGGACCGTTTGGTTGGTAACGATTAGGTGGATTGGAAGAATTGTTTTGGGACATGTTTTGGTTTTGTTTCCACCTAAGGTTCGGGTGATTTTTCCAAGAAGGGTTGTAGGAATCACCGTAAGGGTTTGGCTTGGGTTTTAAAGTGTATCACTTGTCTCCCGCTTCGTCGGTACGCGAGGATGCGTAATCCGGAAAAGCTTGTCCGGGGAGTTCCACGCAATCACGAGTATCATGGGGACCACTACATAATTCGCATGAAGAAGTGATTTTGTTCACTTCGCTTGAAGGCTTAGGAGCTTCGTAGGATTTCATGAGAAACTTGACTTGGTCCTCAAGTTCCATGATCCTACGGTCGGGAGTGCTAGAATTGTTCGAAGGCAAAGATATTGCCTTGACCGTTTTATTCAAATCACGGGGATCATTCCAACTTTTGTTGACATAGAGAGCAAGATCTTCTATGAGTTCCCATGATTCTTCCGCACTTAGATCACGTAGCTTGCCACCGGCCGAGTGGTCAATAGTTCGCCTTGTGGAGAGATCGATATGGTCATAGAAGATTTGGACTTGGAGCCAAAGATCTATGCCATGATGAGGGACTTTTTGGAGTAAGTCCTTGAAACGAGTCCATGCTTCATATAGAGTTTCACCTTGACGTTGTTGGAACATCAAGATATCATTTCTAAGCTTGGTAGTTCTCCCCGGTGGGAAAAATTGAGTAAGGAAACGAGTAGTGAGATCATCCCATGAGGTGATGGATCCCGCGGGTAAACGTTCAATCCATTGACTAGCTTGATCACGTAGAGAGAATTGGAATAGACATAATCGGGTCGACTCTCTAGTTACAACATCAAGGTCTATGGAATCTATGATTTTAAGGAAATCCTTGAGATGTTGGTTAGGATCTTCGGAACTTTGCACCAACCAGATGGTGTCGGATCGCAAGGGGGACACATTGGCTCCTTGAGTGAGCTCAATGGTGTTTCGATAGCCTTGGTGGTTAGGACGGGAATACTCTCCTAAAGTTTGGAGCCTAGGAGGTTGGTTTACAAGTAGTGGGTTTTGCGGGTGGTTTTGTTGTGGTGGGTTGATAGGTTCAAAGATGTTACCACCTTCCATGATGTCGGATGGTAAAGGTTACGAGCAAAGGAACGAAGAAATAAGATAGACTAAAGAAAACCTAAAAATAAAAATAAAACCTTACAAGAAAGAAATCTAGCAAGTAGACCTAATAAAAAGAAATTCTAACCTAGACAATAACTATTCCCCGAGCTGCGGCGCCAAAAACTTGATACGCGGGAATTGCGCCCTCGCAACAGGTTTTACTTCTCAAGGGATCTCGAGAAGCTTACAACCCCCACCAGGCAGTGTACCTGATCGTTGTAGTATAGTATAGTGACAAGTACCGGGGGATTGATCGTTCAACTCAGGAATAGTGTCGCTAGGATTAGAAAGCCTACTAAACTAGGTCTCGAGGTGAGAGGTGATTCTTTTTGTATTTTTTATATTTGATGAAAGCAAGTAAAAATCTCGGGTTTTGAAGGAGTGGACGGAATTAGTTGCTAGCCAACTAACCCAATTAATCTAAAGATGCAATCAAAATAAAATAACAAAAATGAAAATGAAACTATTATACTAATGTGGTGGAAACAATGATGAGGAAAGTTGTGTTTACTTAGATTTCATTACTCCCTAGATATCTTTTACAGGTTGATTAGCTTGTTACAATTGCATGGATGACGGGTTATATTCCTTAATACTAGTCGTAGGGCCGTGTACAATATTCCCTAACTCTACAAGATCCTACTTCACTCCTATGTCGAGCCGTTAGAAGCTCCTAACATGGGATCATTAGAATTCTCTTACGCATTAAATACAACCAAAAATCGTAGTATACTTCCGATCATGTTTCTTAAGACGTTCAAGCAAGTTACCAATGGAGGTCTGCCAGTTTTCTTAAGCCTAAAATTGAATACAATCATCCGTAACAATTATAAACAAACAATCAACCCATAATCAACATCTAGGATTCACTACATCTAAGCAAACACAAGAAAGATCTAGCATAGCATGTTAAAGAGAAGACAAGCGTAAGATATAATCACACAACACATAGACATATTGAATGATTTGAATGAATACTTATCTTCAATTCAACATGGAAGAATCAAGGGGTTGAAACCCTTGAAAAAAGCTGTAAATTCGTCTAGGGTTTATTCCCTCAAAGTTGCACACTAATGAAAGAAAATTGGAAAACTATATATAGAGTTTACATCTTGACGGCGTCATGTATTAACTTGTGACGCCGTCAACTCGCCGCCATGATAAAAATCGTATTGCCTAGATCCATTTGTGACGCCGTCATGTGGAGAAATACTTTGGGCCGTCACTAGTATTTGGACCCTGACAGCCTTGGTGACGCCGTCAGGCCATAATCTTGAAAACTCTCTGGGCCGTCATGTTATAAGTTCCATATCCACCTCTTTTGTCACTCTTGACGCCGTCAAGTGTAGAGGCTTGACGCCGTCAGGTACTGTTCCAGCAAGGAAATTTGAGACTTAGCCGTTTTCTTCACTTTTATGCTCCAAAAACGTCCAAAATACTTCATTTTCCAGATTTCTCTCCAAAAGTACCTAAAATGACAAAAGGAACGATTTAGGGAAATATTTGATCAAATAATATCGAATTCGGGCTTAAATGACCCCTTAAAAGCGGTACACTTTTCGCCTCATCATTTACTTAACGTGACGTCAAGTCCTCCTCGAGGACTAGTATTAGGCCGTTTAATGGGGCGTTTTATTATGAGCGAAACAACACAACCGTACCCCTCCCTTGAGACACATTTTGGTGACTTGAATTAACACAACATGATACTCCTTGGAGAAGCTAATTGCATAATGAAACAAAATCAACTCATGAGATTAACACCCCTCACGACTAGTGACTTCGTGATGGTTGGGTACTACCCAACTTGTGCACTCGATTCACGAATGTGTGGTCGCGATACTTTAAAACGAACATCACCTTGCGGGTGCGTTAGTCTTAAGTTAAAGACCACAAGCAAACCACTATTGTGGTGCCAGATTCTTGACAACAATTAACAAACTTGACCCAATTTCCTAACGAAGTTGGACCGCTAGCGAACCATGACCATATGTGTAGTAAAAAATGAACAAGCGTCAGGTTCCTATTGTTGGGGTTGTGTCTCAACAACAGGGCAAGAAGAAAGAATCAACATATCGAAAACAAAATTATAGCACTTATTGTATCTTCTAATACAAGCCAATACTTAGTTTTTAATTGTTTCACTTTTCGTGTTCTTTCTTGAAAATTATCAGTACCACACAAGATTAACATTAAACCAAAACCAATCAAACCCATATACTACTTATGGATCGATTGGATCCCAAGTCAAGACACCATTACAACTTGAAAAATCCATGACTTACTCAATATCAAAATAACAATTCCATTAACAAAATAACATCAAGAAAATTATAAAGTGCAAAATCGAAGAATCCTTACAACAAGAAGGAGGAAATCGATCTGAGCGGAATAAGGTGAAGACCAAAGATTCTCCCTTGTATTTTGTTGTGATTTGTGATTGAGTGGTGGGTTTGCAATTGTGAGCCAATTGGGTTATAAAGAGTTATCACAAGGGAGGCTTGTCCCTCCTCAACTCGTGTGACAGTCGAATTTTAGCCTAAAAGGGTATAGCTTCATCATCATCTAGTCGTCTCTTGTGCTTATGTGTTGACTTCAAGGTCTTGACAAAAAGAGAGGAATCCCAACTGATGTTTAGGACCCTCTGAAGCGCTTGTAGTCATCAACGGGTTGATACAGATCTGATTTGTCCAAGTTGTGGGATCGGCTGAACCAGAGAAAGAGAGAGAGAGCAGGAGTAGCATAACAGTTGGAGATAGGGAGGAGCAGGTTTTGTTTCTTTGTTTTTTTACCTGAGAGAGAGAGAGAGAGAGAGAGGTAAGAGGAGATGAAACAAAAATGTTGGTTTGTGCTTAACTACCCAAGGATGATTTGTAGTTTATCCTTTTTTTTTTCTTTTTTTTCCTTTTTTTTTTTTTTTTTTTATATTTTGTTATTTATTTTGTTTAGTTATCTTTGTATGGGCAATTAAGAGTGAAGTTTAACATTTAATAAAATTGAGGCTTAAATTAAGTAAAAGTGAGGTGCGGTTTTGATTTTGAAATGCCCGAGGGAAATTTAAACGAACCTCGGGGTTTATATGAGTCCTGATATTAAATTATTAAATTTTTGCCATACTATTTCTGTGTCGGAGCACGTGCGGATTTCAGTAAAATGGAATGTGAGTTCGTCACCTTGTTCGTTTGATAATATTCGTTGTTGCTTTATAGTTTAAACGAAAGCAAAAGTTTAAACATGAGCATGAGTGAAACTATTGCATATAACATTCATAATTAATTTTTTGGGTTTACAGGAAATAAATAACTTGGAAAATTACGGGTTCTTATAGTATCTACCCTTTAAACTGAATTCTGTCCCGGAATTCTGTGTCTGTGGTAGTTGTCGGTGTGTCTTGGTGAAAAGGTGTGGATATTTGGCACGAATTTGGTCTGATCGCTCCTATGTGTATTTGGTCTGCTCACTCCTTGACGATGGTAACTTGGTTTAGTTTTAGTTGTTTCTCATCTCGATCCATTATTTCTACTGGTTCCTCAACAAAGTTGAGTTTGTCGTCAAGTTGAATTTCCTCTAAAGGAATGACGAGTGATTCGTTGGATAGGCACCTTTTGACCAAAAAGTGCCTTGAATGGGCAACCTTTATACTAGTGTCATGATTGTTGTTGTTGAAGGATTTGATTAATAATGAATGATTATCTAACTATTATCAAAATCAGTTACACATGTTCTCAACATGTCTCCTAGAGTCTGAATAGTCCTTATTTCTCAGGGGGAGTAGGTGTAGTTGTTGATGTCGAAATGAAAGGGTGGATCTACTTTGGGTTGGAACAATGAGAGCAGATATCACTAATAGTCTCATGGTAATTGTAGGGCATTTAAGGGGAAAAGCCCTTTGGTCTGGACATCAAGGAAAAACATGTCAACAAGCCTATATGGCTAGTCAAAGTGATGATCTATGAATCAAGGAAACTAAGGGCAGAATCGGATGTCAATGATTAGGAACATTTAGAAGTTATTAATAGGTCATGCTCATGATTCTATGTGCTCAACTTATTAAGGCAGAACCATGATGTATATTGACTCAAATTCGTGGTATTAGTGGTCCGACTCAAGTGGGTACTATGTCGAGAGATGTTTGTCTTGTTATAGGTGGAAGCTACCTGTCTTACGGTCAGATGCGACCTTTTATTGTCCCAATGTAAAAGTGATGTTATGTCCCAACATGGTAAGGTTATCTAACATTCCAAAAGAGTAGGCTGTCTCTTGAGTAATTGGTTATTTAATCCAACGTGTTTCTATCAGTGTGAGAATCTTATCTTACAGGATGAGTGGGAAGGTTGCACTTCGAAGGAATGGTGTCAAGGTATGGCATATCACCATTGTCAATATTAAGCAGGTCAGGTGGTATATATGTGCAGCGGTTGTTTTCGAGGTTTATTCCTAGGATTTGTCCTGGAATTGTGTGTTTTCCTGCTTAGAGGTATTGATAAAAAAAAATTTTGTTCGAAATTTTTATTTGGGTAAGCGTTTACACGAATTTGACCAATTCAATAATTTAGAAGACACAAATTTTTCTGTTTGGGGTTAATAATTGTGTATAATGATACAACCCTAAAAATTTAAAGTTTAGTAGAACGAATTTTTAAATGTGGTGTAAACAAGACAATTTCACAAAAATCAACATTTAGACATTCCTTAATATACGAAAGTTTGGTAAAGTTTGACTAAAAAATTTTAACCCATTAAAATAAGTATTTTAGAAAAATATCACTATGAGTTTTAGGAAAAGTTCCTTAAGAGTGAAAACATCAAGGAAGCAGGTATAGTTGGGTACATATAAATTTTTAAAGGTTTAAGGGCATAACCTAGTTTCCGGTGCTTGGTAGTGTTGGGTGGCTAAATGTCGGGTGGTTCTAAATTCACTTGAGTAGTATTAGGATGTATCATTACTTATATTGTTGTGCTAGTGGTTTGAAATGAATGTGTGATTTGGATATTATGTCATGAGGTGTTTTCATTGGTTACAAGTGAAGATTTGTGTATCAATGGTCATTCGGTATGTTGAGACTTCTTGGCATCTTGGTGTGGGAGTGAGGTCATATCAAAATGGATTTTTGGGCTGAATAATCTAGAACTCCTAGAGGATACAATGTGGTAAGTGTGGTTGTATTCTGATAGTATTATCCAAGGTATTCATTACTTAAGAGGGAGATCCAACTATATGGTGCGGAGAAGGTGAATCGTACATTGACAGAACAGTGTCAAGTCATGGTATCTTGTCATTCCTAGCCGCGGATAGAGATGTTTGATTTACCTCTAAGGTTTGGCTTAGTGAACAATGGTGTTTTGGGTCATTCTTGCGTCCCAATCGGCTAACATCCTCAAATAATTAGTGAAAGATTTGGCAATTGTTTCAAAAATAGTGGCTCAGATTACTCCGTAAGTTCTTAAGACTTTCGCTAGGTTATATGTCAGCCTATGGTATGTTCCTAACCATTGTCAGGAGTTCTATTGGTCCCTTCATTCTTGGCTTCCATCAAGGGGTCCTCCTTGTATTGTTAAGATCTTGTTACGCTATGGTACGCAGACGTGTTACTCATCGTAGATGATTCTAGTATCTCACCAATCAGACCAAAAAAAAAATGTCTAAGCCTCAAGTTCTGTGGACACTAAGATGATGTCGGTTCCTATTAGCAATCAGATGGATAGTTCGTGGCACACTTAATACTTATCGAGGAGGGTAAAGTCTTGTAAAATGGTGTTGATTGCTACAAGCAATAAGTCGGTTGGTTTAGTAGTTATTTAGTGTTCAATGCTGAAGGTACGATTTCGATTAAGGGAGTGTATGTAATTGTCATCACGATTTATATCGATTAAAGTGAAGGTATGTATTAGTGAATCTTGGGGTTATGAGACATTCGGTAGTCATCGAATTTAGAGTTTATTTGTTTGACTGTGGGATTTTTCGAAATCGGGGAATGTGAAGTAAAGCGAGATGTCATAAGGTTAAGTTTCGTACGAATTCTTATGTTCATGATCGGAGGCAGTCCCATTGATTGTGGCTACGTTTGTTGGCAGGTCGTTCCATGATGGGTAATGATGTAACTGGTCATTGCGGTTTAGAACGTGCAGTGAGACTAGACTGATTTCATGTAATAAGATGGCGTCAAAGTCTATTTGGTTCTTCTTAGTACAGATGCCCATGACTTGCACAGCTTTTGTGTTTTCTCCAAATGGAAATAGGAGGTTTGATTTTAAAAAAATCGATAACTATTCCTAGCATAGCATAGTCATACCTGAATTATACATAGGTGATCAGGCTTTGTATAATTAAGGTTCAACAATGCAATGTTGGGTTTAGTTTAAAAGAAAGTATCGGTTGTTCTTGAAGTGGTAGCTTAAAATATTTTTTCAAAAAGGAATTAGTTCATAAGATGAATACAGAATAGCTTATAAAATGATGTGTATGATAGTTTATAGAGTAATAGGGAATCAATTTATAAATTGCAAGATTGTAGTAAGGTTGTGGTTTGGTTTGTGATATAGTAGTAGGGTAGCTCGTGATATGGCAGTAAAATGGTTGGTAAAGAACTGTGAAATACTTTATAGGAAAATAAATACGCAATTTATCGTTTGACTAGACAGTGGCTATAGTAGTTCACAAGGGAGCAAAATAGTTTTTAAAATGATAGTGAAAATTTTAGCGTAATCGTAACATAGTTTACAAAATTCCAACGAAACCATTTGTTTGTTTACGAAATAGTATTAAAGTAGCGAAACATATGATAAAATAGTTTGTAAAATAATTTGCGAAATAGTTTATACAGCAATGACAATTTATTTTCTTATAAAAGTGTAGTAAGGTCACAGTTTTTGATTTTTGTGGTAGTAAAACAGTTCGTAGAATGATGGAAAAATTGGTTTGTAATGCATTTGCGATATAGTTTGTAGAGTCTTAGCAATGCAATTTGTTGTTTCAAAAATCGGTGGTTAATGTGGTGCTCAGAGGAGCAAAATAATTTATAAATCAATAGTAAAATTTGTATGAGCATTTGCAATATGGTTTATAGGGTATTAGTAAAAGCATTTGTTGGTTTATAAAATAGTAGTAGAGTAGCAAATTTTGAAAGATTCGTAAAACAGGTTGTATGTTGATAATAACATCATTTACTATTTTTATAAGAGGGTAGCAAGGTAGGCAACCGGTCGATGATACGAGTACGAAAGAAAAAAAATAATATATATATATATATATATATATATATATATATATATATATATATATATATATATATATATATATATATATATATATATATAAAATTAAAATAAAATTAAATAAAATTAAATAAGATTGGAACCAAAATGGTTTATTAGGTGGTAAAGTAATTTATAAGAGAGTGATGAAATGCTTTAGGGGGTAGTGAGAACAGTGTATAAAGTTCCAACGAAATGGTTTATATGAGTCTAACAAAACACTTCATAAGTCGATTGTAAGTCTGGTTATTAGTTTATAAGATTTTAGTAAGGTTTTTCTTAAGAGGATAGTAAATTTGTTTGTAACATAGCGAAAGGTAGTTTATAAAATGTTAGTGAACAGTTTTGTTGATAGTAGTAAGGTACCAAATCGGTCTATTACATAGTAATAGTTTGTAAAATAGTTTATAAGATAAGTGGTAAAATATAAAGTGCAATGGGCGACAGTTGACACATGAGCTTGCAGATAGTTGTGAGCAAATGAGCTTTTAACTCGAGATAAACGTACATCAATTCTATATAATATGGCGAGATTCGAAGGAAAGTAGTCATTAAAATGAAAGAAGAGTGAGACATAGTAAGGATGTTCCTATTAATAGACGTATGTCATACAACGAGGTTAGCTCAACCATGATAGGATTGGAATAAATCGCAACTACCATAATATAATATCATAATATGAGTAGATGCAATAACCACACATATGAATACATGACAGAAAATCTTCGCTCGTATAGGAAAATATCGATACATAACATAACCAATCCACATGTCCAAATGATAACTTGTCTCAATTTGTTATACAACAAAAGGTACTACAAGTGTTACTAATTTGGCAACACATCCCATGGGTAGGATATAAGCTACTAACGATAATAGTGTAGTCTAAGAACTGCCTGGTGCTCTAGGTAGATTCTCAGTGGTGGCATGATGTGGTGGTTATGATGGTCGTGGCACTATCCCTAATGTGTCTTTCAAGTCTTCGTAGGTAGGCATGTCAAGAGTCCATAATGGTGGTGGCGGTACGAGTGGGCGCACTAGCCGGCTCCTGGTGTGTACCATCTTGGGTCCAGTGGGGTGGTATCGGAAAATGCAATGGGGTGGGATACTCATCCCGGGTCTGATAAGCATGGCGGGTATAATAGATGGTGTGAACAATGTAGGTACAGTGGTATGTTGTGAAGGGGTAACTTCACCTTTCTCGAATGGCTCGGTTTCCTCGGATGCCATTGCCGGTGTGGTGGGGGCAGGAATTACTGGTGGTGTCGGTACGACAGTCGAAGACATGGCATCCGTAATTTCCGAATCTGATGATAAGGTAATGGGGTGCGAAGCCGAAGACATGGTACTGTAATAACCCAATAATAATAAATATAAATCATTTAATTCAAAATATCCGCTAGTCATGATGTCTAAAAGTTATGCATCATCTGCCAAGAAAATCTCAATGCATGATGTTTGATAAAATGTTGGCCCGGAGGGCATAAGGTAGTAAGGGGTAAATGATTTGTTTTGAAAATGTGGTTATAGTCCAGTGTTTTGAAGAATCACTTGGTTCTCTATAACCATGTCTCTGATACCAATCTGTAACACCCCCAAAATATTTAATGAAGCAGCGGAAGTCTAATTGGGGTATTACATCTCGGATCATAGTCACAATTATAGAAAACGACTCAAAAGAGACGTTTTGAGAAAATTTGTTATCGTTCATCAAAGATAAGATTCAGAGTTTGCAACAATGGTTCCATAACATTTAAAAATAAATAGAGAAGATGTTTTAAATTAAATGAATGATAACATTTTTGGACGTCGTCAAAAAGGGGGGGGGGGGGGGGGGGGGGGTAGTCCACTCCGTGCCAGACATGCTTCTTAGTTACCTGAGATAAACATGCTAAAAAGGTTAACACAATGGTTGAGTGAATCCAAAGTGTTTAATTAGTAATAGTTTGAACACAAGTTAAATAGTAGTAAAAACAATAGCATCGTAGTGTAATATATTGCCCTAAGCCTCATGACACGCAAACCTTAACATAGGGTGATATCATAAATGATATAAATAGTCTACATCATAAAATGATGTAGGTGATAGTGCCCTCGTCGTAGGAGTTTGCCAACTTCCTATTTATATTCGAATAAAATGCATTTGGTAACCATTTCAGGCTAACTTCAAATGGGGCGTCAACTGCCAATAGATCTATTCACTAAATTCGCGTTCACTCGCAAGTGATTAATGGTTCATGATATGAGGGACTTTAGGCAAAGTTGTTAACTTAGGCAATATCAATCAGGATAACATACAGAAAAATACTTGTGTTCAATTTTATAGCATGTATCTCCCCACGGGATTTGAAATCATAGTAAAAAGTGGGACTATGAACTCACCTTAGTGCAGTAGTAGTCTGAAATGCAATAGAGTCAAATAATAGGTGATAGCTCCGACGCGTGACCTAGATTAGTATGGCATAATTTAGTTTGCAGTTCTTATTTAAGACTTGATGGTGCATAAGTAAGTTTAAAAAAAAGTTTCAAAACGTTTATGTTATAGTTGCTTGTGTGGCATCATTTATGTTTAAATGGCTTTTAAATGTTTGTAAGTATTGGCTCTTGAAAGTGTATGAGTATGTAAGTATACAAGTATCAAAGACGATTAAATCTTTGGTTCGACACTAACCGAAGTACGCGAAGTAATATTACACATCGTCGGAATATGAGAATATTATCGTTATAAGTATATATATATATAATTATATTAAAAAAAATGTATATAGGAAATAGTAGTCGTAAAAGTATATAAATAATTATTTTTGAAACATTTGCTAAGAATATAGTTAGAAGTGTGTGGATGATTATTTATTGGCAATGGTTTTATTTAAAATATTTGTAACACCCGTTTATATATGTTGTATATGAAACGGTTGTCGACCTTGAGAAAACACGATAGGCATACATATACATATATTTGACGGAAATCGGGCATGACTCGGGTATATGTTTTTGGTTTTTCGTGATAACTATAAATTGCTAAGTATATATTTAAGTATTTAGTTGTTTTATAATTTATAAAACTCAAGTAGATTTTTATAAGGAAATAAACCATATCGAGCTTATACAAGCTAAATTAGGCGATGTAAATCATTAATCTTACGAGCAAGTTTAACTTATAAATTTTAGTTTTAGAGTAGTGGTCATAAATTTTATATGTATATCTTGGCTTGTGTGTGTTGGATATATATACAGTTTTGATTACATAATAGGTTTTAGAACATCATCATAAATCATTTCCCGAACGTCGGAGTTGAATGAATTGACATGAGTCGGTATTGGCCGGAGTAAGTCGGGTACAAAAAATAATAGATTACTAATTCCCGTTGTTGTACTAGTTACTAGACACACCTATTTTATGTTCAAGGCGCTATGGGCCTTGGCCCAACAACAAATAATAGTAATAGAAAACGCACTCAATGGCTCATTGGGCTTGACTTAGCCACACACCCATGATGGCAGACCTTGGGCTTGAGGCCCATATAGGTTATTGACTCAAATACAGGAAGAAGAAAAAGAAAACATTTTGAGCAGTTTTTGATGCGAGAAATGGAGCCATAACGCAAGGTTTAAAATCCGACTCGAACTCTTAACTTAACGTGACCTCAAGTCCTCCTCGAGGACTAGTGTTAGGCCGTTTAACGGGGCGTTTTATATTGAGCAAAACAACACAACCGTACCCCTCCCTTGAGACACATTTTGGTGACTTGAATTAACACAACACGATACTCCTTGGAGAAGCTAATTGCATAATGAAACAAAATCAACTCATGATATTAACACCCCCCGCAACTAGTGACTTCGTGATGGTTGGGTACTACCCAACTTGTGCACTCGATTCACGAATGTGAGGTCGTGATACTTCAAAACGAACATCCCTTGCGGGTGCGTTAGTCTTAAGTTAAAGACCACAAGCGAACCACTATTGTGGTGCCAGATTCTTGACAACAATTAACAAACTCGACCCAATTTCCTAACGAAGTTGGACCTAGCGAACCATGTCCATATGTGTAGTAAAAAATGAACAAGCGTCAGGTCCCTATTGTTGGGGTTGTGTCTCGACAAGAGGGCAAGAAGAAATAATCAACATATCGAAAACAAAATTATAGCACTTATTGTATCTTCTAATACGTGCCAATACTTAGTTTTTAGTTGTTTCACTTTTCGTGTTCTTTCTTGAAAATTATCAATACCACACAAGATTAACATTAAACCAAAACCAATAAAACCCATATACTACTTATGGGTCGATTGGATCCCAAAGCCAAGACACCATTACAAGTTGAAAAACCCATGACTTACTCAATATCAAAATAACAATTCCATTAACAAAATAACATCAAGAAAATTATAAAGTGCAGAATCGAAGAATCCTTACAACAAGGAGGGGGAAGTCGATCTGAACGGAATAAGGCGAAGACCAAAGAACTCGAAACTAAATCGACTAAGCAAAAGTTTAAACATGAGCATAAGTGAAACTATTGCATATAAAATTCATAATTAATTTTTTGGGTTTACAGGAAATTAATAACTTGGAAAATTACGGGTTCTTACATATTCCCACCCCGAGGGTTTTGAAATAGTATACAAACAATGTAAAACCCGGGGCTATGAAACTCTCCTCAGTGATCAAATCTCGATTATTAATATGGTAAGTCGTGAATAGTGATCCGGTAACTCTAACCGCAACCTAAACAAGTACTATGTCTTAGGTTTGAAAACAAGGTTATGCATGCAAGTCCATATGCTATTGTATCACCCGGACATGTTTGTTGTGAAGTTTAACACCAACATATAGTTATGACAATTCGTTATAAAATGCCTTTAAATATAACGCGTAATAAGTTTGTCTCGAAATTTTCGGTTTGGTCATCTTATTAATAAGTATTTTAGAAAAATCACGGATATATTGTACGAACATCCTATGATAGCCGTTCTAGTTATTTTTGAGAAAAATCAAGTTTTACGTCAAAAATAATCACTTTGTTAACTTTCAGGAAATGACTAAGTGACCTAGTAAAGCTAGTCGTAAAACGGCGGTTATTAGGTATTATCGATCCAACCAGTGGTTGTAGGAAGTTTGTATCAGTATCTACAATGTTTAACACTGAACTTTAGTCCACATGAATCCCGATCCACATTTATATGGCCTTAAAGTTGGGTAATCAGGCCGTTTTTAGTGTTTCTTGACAGTTTTCATGCAAAAGTACGAGGTCATAAATCCTTCGTTTTTGGAAAATAGGCCATGTATACTTCATTTTTGCTACTAATAATATTTTTCCATAAAGGACTCTACCTATGAGTAAAACGGGCTCAAACATGGTCACTCGCAAAAACAGTTTCACACTAAGAAACATTCCAACAGTTTTGAGCTGTTGGTTTTTATGGGTTTTCGTCCTAATTTTAAATCAACGTATCTTGGTCATTTAACTCCGTTTCTTAAGTTCTATACATCCCCGGTTTCATTTTTATAACTGATTTTTAGTGTCCCGGGGTATCTAGTTAGCTTATAGTGTCATATTTTACCCTCCATAAAGTCCTTAACAGCTTATCCTTTTTCAGGAAATAAATTTTAGACACCTTATCTTAAATATGGTGTAGTTTCTTCGTTATTTATTCGTTTTAACCCATTCAAGCGACCACGTTCTTGTAATAGAGTCTATTTTCTATATTTTTGCTGAAATCTTACATCTAACCCACTGATTTTTCCAGAATTTGCGTAATGGGACAGCTTTGTACAAAAGTGTTTCGAAATGTATTTTCTAGCTTCCAAATTATACTAAACCACTTTCAATCACTACAAAACCATTCTAACTATACCACATATTTGCCAAGGGTGTCATGGAACTTAAGTATTCATAAAAAAGGGAGTTTATAACATTTTAGCTAGTTGTCATTTAATATGTTTAAAAAATCACAAACATGTACAAGAGTGATTCAACACATATGTAACCATGCAAATGTCATACTTGGAAATGAAATAACTCATAAGTAAGTAGTGTAAGCTTATAAATTCAACTTGGTGACTTACTTGAGATGATAAGTAGGATGGAATGATGAAAACTTAAGTTTAACCAAAACTCCTAAACCTTTTATATAATACCAATGAGCCTTAGAAATACTTGCACTTGAGTGAAATTCAAACTCTTGCTTCCTCCTCCTACGGTTCGAATGGTATGTATATGTGAGAGTGGTGATATAATTTTTCTTTTCTCTTGCAAATGAACCTAAAGGTGGTAAGTAGACATAATTTTGGCACATGGGCAAAAATATCTAAAGTTAATTAGTCAAATTTTATAGAGTTGGCCAGGATGTTGTATGTTATCCGAATTTTAGGGGAAAGGTGGGACGAGAAATGAGTCAAGCACAACTTAAGTTGGTCTTATGTCTCCCCATGGTTGAATTTGGTCAAAGATTTAAATGTATGATGTCGTAAATAAAATAAAAAAATGTATGGTTGTATGAGAAAAAATAGAAGTATGTGTTTAATTTTTATATTAAACTAGCGGGGTTGCCCGCGCGTTGCTGCGGGTGTGTTTTGTGTTTTGTATTTTGTCGGTTGTACGGTATAATTAATAATTTTATTATTTGAAGTATGCATATGTTTACTTGGAAGCATAATTTGTTTATATTTACGGATTTTTTTTTTTTTTTTTTTTTTTTTTTTTTTTTTTTGGTGTTGCAGCTGAAATTTTTTTTGGTTGTTTGTTTTCTCGGTATGTTTTTTTGTTTTTTGTTTTTTTTTTTTTTTAATAAACAAATTTGTATAAGAAATTTTTTGTAAGTGTATTATTTTTTGTATTTTTGTATTTTTATTTTTTGTATTTTTTTTTAAAACAAATTTTCTTAAGGAAATTTACGTTAAAAAAAAAAAAAAAAAAAAAAAAAAAAAAAATCTGTACCGACGCAAAAAAAAGTATTATTTTTTGTATTTTTTTATTATTTTTATTTTTTTTTAAATTTCTTAAGGAAATTTATGTAAAAAAAAAAAAAAAAAAAAAAAAAAATTACTGTAGCACTTTAACTGCTACAGTGTTTTGCCACGTGTCGCACTGTAGTGACATGCCTGGGTTTTAGAAGATATATATAATGTATTTATTGAGTGTATTGGTCATTAAAAATAGGTATTGGGTATTGGTTTTGGGGTTAACGTTAAATACGTATAATTAAGTGGGCTTAGTAAAAAGATTATAAAATGTAAGAAAATAATTTTTAGCACTTTTGTATTAATTTAGTAAGTGTAAGAATGTATTAAAAATAATTGTTAGAAGGGTCGGGTACATTGTTAATTTAAATCGCGAAAAGCATTTATTAACTTAATAAACGTAAGTAATTAAAAGGAATTGTCTTAGAGATTAAAATTTTTGAACCGAAGTAGGAGCAAGGTATTGTGATGTTGTTAAATATATCCTAAAGTCGTAGTTCTCATAAAAGGTATTCTGAATTTCATGTTTATTTAAATAAAAAGTTATACGTAAATTGTTCTCAAGTAAGAGTCAAAATAAATAGTTTGAGTTTAGCATTTAGTATTGACCTGAAAAATGACGGGCTGTCATAACACAAAAAGAATCATCCCTCACCTTTAGACCTATCTTGACATACATTTTGACCTAACGACACTATTCCTGTAGAGAACGATCAATCCCATGAGTCTTACTTACACTACACTACAACGATTAGGTATACTGCCTATGTGGATTGTAAAACTTCTTGTGAAGGTTACAACCACCACATCAATTAGAAACAAAATGAACAAATGAGAAACTTCAAGGGGTATGGTGAAAATAGAAGCCCAGGGGCCAGACACATAATTTTTGCAAACTTTTGTGATATTGCGATTCGGGACTCATTTAAGCTCAATAACGATCAATTCAAAACACGAAAATTACACCGTTGCGTTCCAAATAATTTTTTCAATAAAAATGAGTATTCACACGCTTAGTTTCTCATGAATAATATAATAATCAAATCAAATTGTTTATAGAGTTTACGGTTGTGTTGGTACGCGTTGTTTGCGGTTTTAACATTTTGCGAGATAACTTCTCGTTTTCAAGTCAAATGAGCTCGGAAAAGTTTGTTAATGAAATAAAGGATAATCCATTGTATGAAAAATGTGTCTGGAAAAGTACAAGTTGCTATAGACTCCCCCATTCGGTTTGACCAGATAGGCAAAACGAACGTATACCATGTCGAAACTTGAGTGTCGAGGGTTAGACACTTACCGGGCCTTTATATCATGTGCTTGCTTACATGCTCCATTGTCATAGCTTCGGTATCATGAACGCAATGCTAGTGTAATAGATCTTTGTATGGCATTATATTCGATGTAATGTTCATATGCTTAAAACTTTATGGTCCACTTTACTAATACTTTTTCTGACGTTGCGAGTGAAGCAGTAGTCACTAAATAGTTTACTCGATATAGTATGTGTGCAATAATCACTCTCGAAAACCTTGTGGCCTACAATATTAATTTATATACAGGTAAACACTTGTTTTCATGACATTGTGAGAGGCACAAGGGTCACAAAACTTGCTATTGAACTCACACTACTTTTACTCCATGTTGTTATATAAACCTATGAAATCACCAACTTTATATTGACACTTTTAGCATGTATTTCTCAGGTCTTTAATGTGATAGATTGGATTTGGAGTATTTGAGTGGCATGGCATTTGAAGACTTTGAAGCATTACATTACCATTCGATATTGTTTTAAAAATGTTTATATAACTTAACATGTAAGGATCTTGATGCGTAGGGATTGCACCAGGTTTTACCTCTCGAGGGATCTCGAGAAGCTTACAACCCCCACCAGGCAGCGTACCTGATCGTTGTAGTATAGTATAGTGACAAGTACCGGGGGATTGATCGTTCAGCTAGGAATAGTGTCGCTAGGATTAGAAAACCTAAAGACTAGCTCTAAAGATGAGGGATGATTCTTTTTGTATTTTTTTTAGTTTTTATAAAAGCAATTAAAGATCTCGGTTTTGAAGGAGTTGGGCGGAATTAGTTGCTAATCATCTAACCCAATAACTAAAGATGCAATCAAAATAAAATACTAAAAATGAAAATAAACTAAATTAAGATAGAGGTGTGAGCAATATATGGGAGAATTGTGTTTACTTAGATTTCACTACTCCCTAGATATCTTTTACAGGTTAATTACTTGTTACAGTTGCGTGGATGACGGATTGTATTCCTTAATATCATTCATGGGGTGGCGTACTTACTTCCCCAATCCTATAAGCGCCTACTTCACTCCTATGTCGAGCCGGCTAAGAAGCTCCTAACATGGGATCACTAGAATTTCCTCATGCATTAAATACAACCAATAAAACCTAATACACATCGGTTCATGTTTCTTAAGATGTTCAAGCATGTTACACAATGGAGATCTGCCAGTTTTCTTAAGCCTAACATTGAAATCATTCATCCATTACAAGTATAAACAAGCAATCAACCTATAATTAACATCTAGGTTTCATTACATCTAAGCAAACACATGATAGATCTAGCCTAGCATGTTGAAATCAAGACAAGCATAAGATATATTCAAACAACACATAGACATATTGAATGAATTGAAAGATGACTTATCTCAATTGAACATGAAAGGTTTCAAGGGGTGAAAACCCTTGAAAATACAGTTAAAAACGACCTAGGGTTTATTAGGTTCGACCCTAGTATTCTCCACACAAGTTCCTCTCCTAATGAATGAAAAATAGAAAAGTATTTATAGATTTTGTGAGGTGACTGCGTCAAGAGCAAATGTCTGACGCCGTCATCTCGCCGCCAAATAAATTCTCGGACTGCCTAGATCTGGGTTTGACGTCGTCACGTGTACTCCTTATGCAGGCCGTCACCATATTAACTCTTGACGCCCTTCTCTTGACGCCATCAGGTTTTCTCTGGGTCGTCATGGATTATACCCCTGACGCCGTCACAATTTTCCTCTTGACGCCGTCAGGTACTATTCTCAGCATGGAAAATTAAGTCTTTGCCATTTTCTTCACTTTTATGCTCCAAAAACGTCCAAAATGCTTCCTTTTTAAGAATTCACTCCCAAAGTACCTAAAATCACAAAAGGAACGATTTAGGGCAATATTTGATCAAATAAATTCAATTCCGGGCTTAAATGACCCCCTAAAAACGGTTCATTTTTCGCCTCATCATATACCTTTACACTTGAGATTTGCTTGTCCTCAAATGCATTTTTATTCTAATCAAAATACAAGTTAGGGGTCATTTAACACTAATATAAAAAGTAATTATAACAAATAATCGTTCCACTAAAGACCAAAGACAAGCACGGAGATCATACACTAGCACCTCACAAATAGTGTTTAGATACTCACATCTCTCGGGTGTAATAAAGTGTATATCACAATATGGAAATGGAAAACAACTCTCACTACCTGTCATTGCAAAATAGATTACCATAGGCTTGGGAAAGGATCAAACCTCCACCACATGGCGTAAGCACCTAGGATAAACTATCAAAGAGGTCTTTCAAAGGGTTGTAACGTTAGGTGTAGGGATATGGAATACACGGTTTTGTTGGTTATAGGCAGTCTTTACTGGTGGCGAGTTAACAATCTTGGTTAATTACATGTACAATATGGCGTTGCTAAGCCAAGACTAGACTCGACTTAAGCTAATAAATGAAAAATAACAAAAACATAAAATGAACATAGAATGAAAAGGGATGGTAGTCCGTATGTTTTTTCTCTTTATATATATATATATATATATATATATATATATATATATATATATATATATATATATTGCATACACTCTTACCCTACCATCCAAAATAATACATCATAGGGAATAAACATTCCCCTTACACTTGAATTTTTACATACTTTACAATAAACTAATCTAATGACTCGAATTAAGATAATTAAAACACTTGAAGTACTTTTAAGATTAACGCACATATGGGGGTAATATATGATGTTCTTCCCCATTACTCCATAACATTAGTACTTTACCCATGAGTCCCAATCGTACCAAAACAATATGTACAAGGATATGACTCGACTTAGCAACCATGTAATCAATTTGATAATTAACTAAGGGTTTAACAAATAAAAATAACGCACTAAAGATGAGTGCATACACAGAAGGCTAAGGCGATTTGGTTGTACATTTAAGTGGGGTGTAACAAATTCTTCCTTTAAGTAACATGCTTAAAGTTAGAAACGAAAAGATAGGCTCGGAGGGGTGTACTAGGGGTTTCGTGTACTAAAAATGAGTACAACGCTATGGTGTGGGAAAAATTAGTTGACTTTACTAGCCAAGTAATATGACTTAAATGTTCAAATAATTATGATACGGGTTTAACACAAGGGTGATCCTAATGCCTCTTATCATGTAGTAAATCCTACTACACGAATGTAGTCTCACTAGCGGTCACGGGATGCATCACTAACGCAAGTTCTAGAATCTAAATGCTACCGTACACTCATAAGCACTTATAGTAAATGCTTTTCCTATCAAATCTAAAGGCGAACCTCACATATTTGGGTGGAAAATTTTTCTGAATAGTACGGTTTTGTGCTAGTCATACAATCTCCTATCCATGAGACGCTTGCTATGGCTAAAGTTTCACTCCTAAATGTTGTAAAAAAATTTAAATTTGGCGCTAAAATTGCACTAACAAGTATTTCTCATAGTTTTATTACACATCTACCATAAAACAAACAAACTCAAGCGAAAGTGTATCTGTAAGGTATCATCATTTTACCCTCCCCTTACACTTAGGATGAACATTGTCCCCAATGTTCAAGTAAAGAATGTAAAAGTGAAATAAGTAAAACAAATGAAATCAAATACTCCCCTGATTCGCTCGGTATGGATAATAAGGTGGTCAGGTTAGATCTTCCTCCAAGAAAATGAACAATCAAACATTCCCTTCCAGAATATAAATCATCTTCTTGTCATACATAACCTGTGATACCTGAGAAAACAGACAAGGCAACCTCGCATAAAATCGGCGGCAATCTATATATGCTAATAAAACCTAGAAAACGAAATAAGATATAATGCTTGTGGAATGATGTTTGCAGATTTCCTGGAGATTATAAAACTAATGATTCAACAAAAACTTTAAGACTCCGTTAGAAAAACAAAACTGGTAAAATTTCCAGAATTTTACACGTGACGCCGTCAAGAGTAAACGCGTGACGCCGTCAGAAGTGACCTGCAGAAATTCTTATGTTAAGTTTCCGAAAAATTTCTGGAAAAACTTCGTCCTACTTCCTGGAAAATCCTGCAAAACATCATTATGACTCGATACAAGCATTTAACTCTAACAAATACGAATATACATGTTCACCTAATATTGTGGAGAATCATGATCGGTTTTGTTTCTTAAACATATTTGGGGTTTCCCCTTACACTTATCTTTTGTGAAATACCTTTGGATGAAGTTAAGACTAGGCCAAACAACAAAATAAAGTATTTTCACTATTTTAGTTTTGAAACATGATCTACCAACAATAAAAATAATGCATGCATACAGAAGCAAATAACAAACAAACAAAAATAAAAATCACACAAAACATGGGTTGCCTCCCAAGAAGCGCTTTTCTTTATTTACGAGTCTTGTAGCTAGACTCAAGGCCATGGGTTACTACGTGACCTCATTGTTGGTTTCGCTCTCTAGGTCACCTCCTATATCGGTATCGCTTTCATAGTGCAGGTATTTTAGGTCTTCGAACTCAAAGATATCTTTTCGATAATTAGACCCAAGTTTACTAACATCCTTAAAGAATCCACATGATAAATCAGAAATGTTCTTACATCCTCTCCGAACATCTTCATCACATAGGATAAGTTGAGAACTTAGCTTATCAAGCCCATCCCAATCGATTTCTTTTAGATCACTTCTCTTGTATGGCGTTTGGTATGAAACCCTCCTGATTCCATCAGTGAAGGTCATGATTCCGTTCCGGTCATCAACTATTAAGTTAGTGATTTCACAAAAGGGTGCTCCGAAAACAACTTGTGACAACCTTGGGTCGACATAGTCTTCGATGTTGTCCACGATCGTAAATCCCATAGTGAATGCCATATTTCCTATGAATACCTGGATTTCATGATCTCTACCAACCACATTCTCTCCCTTATAAATCATTCCCCATCTGCAGGTATTGTTATAATGGAATAGGGACATAAAATTCTTAGGCAGGACTACGTTAATGTAGACATTATCAAAATACTTATGACCGATCATGCAGGGGATTTTGAGATTATTTGGATCACGTCGCCTTATTCTCCCTGATCCTCCATCCTTTGATCCATATAGATTCCCTTCCAGTGATGGACGGTACTCGTACACCTCCTCATTGCCCCTACGGAAGATTACCTTCTTGATGCCATTGGTGAACAATGCACAACCATCCTTCTCATCAAGGATTACTCCCGATTCATTGACAAATGGTTTCCCGAGAACAAGATTAGTTAATCCCAGATTAGTGATGGAGTCTATGTCATCGACCACTGTGAGGTCGATGTTGTAGACAAGTTCTCCAATCATAACTGACACGTCTTCCATTACCCCTGCATTGTTGATTCTTTTATACACCGTGTGTTCAGTGAAGGCTTCATGGTAAAGGGAAAGGGGGATTATGTTGACAGGGAGGCTAGGATCTATATGAGTATTGGTAAAGAGTCTTTTCCTAAGAGTAAATGAAATCTTGAAAACTTTAGAGTTGCTTCCCTCAGTCCTATCACAACTCCTATTAGCTACGCCCACCAAATCTTTCTCGGGTTCCTCTATAATAGATTTACCCGAGATTGCTGGGTTTCTTGTATGCTCTTCCGACCTCTCTTTTACTTCACCCAATTTGCTAGACTCTTGAGTGACGGAATCCTCGAATGAGTAGGTAGGGTTCTTGGTCAATTCGTGGTCTAACCTTAAGGTTTCATCCTTAGCTTTACGACCCATATGTTTAGCTGGTTGTTGGCTCTGGTTAGGTGTGGAAGCGGATATTGTGGTGATGGTATTTACAAAATGGATTGGTCCTAAGGGGTTAACAGGATCTTTCACTTTTGGTGATAGATGTTTAAATAGCTTACTAGGACTTTTTATTTTCACAGGGGAAGTTGGCTGATTCATGACGGTAACAGATTTGGCCTCTTCAGCTTGAATCGGTTTATTAACAGCGTGCTCTTTAATAGCAGTTAACAGATTACAAATCTTGTTATTCATATCGGCTTGCTGTTGTCTAAATTTAGCCTCGAGCGTAGAGAGCTGTAATTCTTGAGATAGAATAAACTTTTGCAAGGCATCTTCACAGCTTTGCCTAGGAGTGCTCTGTGATGGAAAATGCTCGGACCATTCGAGTGGGGAGGAGTCATTGAAGGATACGCTCCGCGTTTGGTACCCTCTGAAATTAGGTTTATCCTTCCATGCCTCATAGGCCTCGTCAAAGTTTCGAGGACCTCGACCCACGTGTGACGATGTGAATTAGTTATAAGCGCGTTTTGCAAGCTCCATGCAGTTATGAGTTTCGTGAGGGCCATTACACAATTTACATGAAGAAGCGATTTTGTTCACTTAGCTTGAAAGCTTAGGAGCTTCGTAAGATTTCATGAGAAACTTGACTCGACCTTCAAGTTCCATGATCCTACGGTCGGGAGTGCTAGAATTGTTTGAAGGCAAAGATATTGCCTTGACCGTTTTGTTCAAATCACCGGGATCATTCCAACTTTCGTTGTCATAGAGAGCAAGATTTTCTATGAGTTCCCATGATTGTTCCGCACTTAGATCACGTAGCTTACCACCGGCCGATTGGTCAATGGCTCGCCTTGTGGAGAGATCGATACGGTCATAGAAGATTTGGACTTGGAGCCAAAGATCTATGCCATGATGAGGGACTTTTTGGAGTAAGTCCTTGAATCGAGTCAATGCTTCATATAGAGTTTCACCTTGACGTTGTTGGAACATCAAGATATCATTTCTAAGCTTGGTATTTCTCCCCGATGGGAAAAATTGAGCAAGGAAACGAGTGGTGAGATCATCCCATGAGGTGATGGATCCCGCGGGTAAACGTTCAAGCCATTGACTAGCTTGATCACGTAGAGAGAATTGGAATAGGCGTAATCGGGTCGACTCTCTAGTTGTAGCATCAAGGTCTATAGAATCTACGATTTTAAGGAAGTCCTTGAGATGTTGATTTGGATCTTCGGAACGAAGTCCATGAAATGCACATCCGCTTTGCACCAACCGGATGGTGTCGGATCGCAGGGGAGACATATTGGCTCCTTAGGTGAGCTCAATGGTGTTTCGGTAGCCTTGGTGGCTAGGTCGGGAATACTCTCTTAGGGTTCGGGGCCTAAGAGGTTGGTTATCTAGTGGTGGGTTTTGTGGGTGGTCTTGTTGTGGTAGGTTGATGGGTTCAAAGATGTTACCACCTTCCATGATGTTGGATGGTAAAGAGCTACGAACAAAAACATAAAGAAATGAGATAGACTAAAGAGAACCTAAAAATAAAAATAAAATCTTACAAGAAAGGAATCTATCAAGTAGACCTAATAAACAAAAATCCTAACCTTGACAACAACTATTCCCCGGGCTGCGGCACCAAAAACTTGATGCGTAGGGATTGCACCAGGCTTTACCTCTCGAGGGATCTCGAGAAGCTTACAACCCCCACCAGGCAGCGTACCTGATCGTTGTAGTATAGTATAGTGACAAGTACCGGGGGATTGATCATTCAGCTAGGAACAGTGTCGCTAGGATTAGATAACCTAAAGACTAGGTCTAAATATGAGGGATGATTCTTTTTGTATTTTTTTAGTTTTTATAAAAGCAATTAAAGATCTCGGTTTTGAAGGAGTTGGGCGGAATTAGTTGCTAATCAACTAACCCAATAACTAAAGATGCAATCAAAATAAAATATTAAAAATGAAATAAACTAAATTAAGATAGAGGTGTGAGCAATATATGGGAGAATTGTGTTTAATTAGATTTCACTACTCCCTAGATATCTTTTACAGGTTAATTACTTGTTACAGTTGCGTGAATGACGGATTGTAATCCTTAATATCATTCATGGGGTGGCGTACTTACTTCCCCAATCCTATAAGCGCCTACTTCACTCCTATGTCGAGCCGGCTAAGAAGCTCCTAACATGGGATCACTAGAATTTGCTCATACATTAAATACAACCAATAAAACCTAGTACACATCGGTTCATGTTTCATAAGACGTTCAAGCATGTTACACAATGGAGATCTGCCAGTTTTCTTAAGCCTAACATTGAAATCATTCATCCATTACAACTATAAACAAGCAATCAACCTATAATTAACATCTAGGTTTCATTACATCTAAGCAAACACATGATAGATCTAGCCTAGTATGTTGAAATCAAGACAAGCATAAGATATATTCAAACAACACATAGACATATTGAATGAATTGAAAGAGGACTTATCTCAATTGAACATGAAAGGTTTCAAGGGGTGAAAACCCTTGAAAATACAGTTAAAAATGACCTAGGGTTTATTAGGTTCGACCCTAGTATTCTCCACACAACTTCCTCTCCTAATGAATGAAAAATAGAAAAGTATTTATAGATTTTGTGAGGTGACGGCGTCAAGAGCAAATTTCTGACGCCGTCATCTCGCCGCCAAATAAATTCTCGGACTGCCTAGATCTGGGTTTGACGCCGTCACGTGTACTCCTTATGCAGGCTGTCACCATATTAACACTTGACGCCCTTCTCTTGACGCCTTCAGGTTTTCTCTGGGTTGTCATGGATTTCACCCCTGACGCCGTCACAATTTTCCTCTTGACGCCGTCAGGTACTGTTCTCAGCTTGGAAAATTAAGTCTTTACCATTTTCTTCACTTTTATGCTCCAAAAACGTCCAAAATGCTTCCTTTTCCAGAATTCACTCCCAAAGTACCTAAAATCACAAAAGGAACGATTTAGGGCAATATTTGATCAAATAAATTCAATTCCGGGCTTAAATGACCCCCTAAAAACGGTTCATTTTTCGCCTCATCATATACCCTTACACTTGAGATTTGCTTGTCCTCAAGCAAATGCGCTTTTATTCTAATCAAAATACAAGTTAGGGGTCATTTAACACTAATATAAAAGTAATTACAACAAATAATCGTTCCACTAAAGACCAAAGACAAGCACGGAGGTCATACACTAGCACCTCACAAATAGTGTTTAGATACTCACATCTCTCGGGTGTAATAAAGTATATATCACAATATGGAAATGGAAAACATCTCTCACTACCTGTCATAGCAAAATAGATTACCATAGGCTTGGGAAAGGATCAAACCTCCACCACATGGCGTAAGCACCTAGGATAAACTATCAAAGAGGTCATTCAAAGGGTTGTAACGTTAGGTGTAGGGATATGGAATATACGGTTTTGTTGGATATAGGCAGTCTTTACTGGTGGCGAGTTAACAATCTTGGTTAATTACATGTACAATATGGCGTTGTTAAGCCAAGACTAGACTCGACTTAAGCTAATAAATGAAAAATAACAAAAACATAAAATGAACATAGAATGAAAAGGGATGGTAGTCCATATGTTTTTTCTCTTTATATGTATATGTATATATATATATATATATATATATATATATATATATATATATATATATATATGAACATTCCCCTTACACTTGAATTTTTACATACTTTACAATAAACTAATCTAATGACTCGAATTAAGATAATCAAAACACTTGGAGTACTTTTAAGATTAACGCACATATGGGGGTAATATATGATGTTCTTCCCCTTTACTCCATAACATTAGTACTTTACCCATGAGTCCCAATCGTACCAAAACAATATGTACAAGGATATGACTCGACTTAGCAACCATGTAATCAATTAGATAATTAACTAAGGGTTTAACAAATAACAATAACGCACTAAAGATGAGTGCATACACGGAAGGCTAAGGCGATTTGGTTGTACATTTAAGTGGGGTGTAACAAATTCTTCCTTTAAGTAAGATGCTTAAAGTTAGAAACGAAAAGATAGGCTCGGAGGGGTGTACTAGGGGTTTCGTGTACTAAAAATGAGTACAACGCTAAGGTGTGGGAAAAATTAGTTGACTTTACTAGCCAAGTAATACGACTTAAATGGTCAAGTAATTATGATACGGGTTTAACACAAGGGTGATCCTAATGCCTCTTATCATGTAGTAAATCCTACTACACGAATGTAGTCTCACTAGCGGTCTCGGGATGCATCACTAACGCAAGTTCTAGAATCTAAATGCTACCGGTACACTCATAAGCACTAATAGTAAATGCTTTTCCTATCAAATCTAAAGGCGAACCTCACATATTTGGGTGGAAAATTTTTCTAAATAGTACGGTTTTGTGCTAGTCATACAATCTCTTATCCATGAGACGCTTGCTATGGCTAAAGTTTCACTCCTAAATGTTGTAAAAAATTTTAAATTTGACGCTAAAATTGCACTAACAAGTATTTCTCATAGTTTTATTACACATCTACCATCAAACTCAAGCGAAAGTGTATCTGTAAGGTATCATCATTTTACCCTCCCCTTACACTTAGGATGAACATTGTCCCCAATATTCAAGTAAAGAATGTAAAAGTGAAATAAGTAAAACAAATGAAATCAAATACTCCTCTGATTCGCTCGGTATGGATAATAAGGTGGTCAGGTTAGATCTTCCTCCAAGAAAATGAACAATCAAGGCTTCCCTTCCAGAATATAAATATTCTTCTTGTCATACATAACCTGTGAAACCTGAGAAAACAGACAAGGCAACCTCGCGTAAAATCGGCGGCAATCTATATATGCTAATAAAACCTAGAAAACAAAATAAGATATAATGCTTGTGGAATGATGTTTGCAGATTTCCTGGAGATTATAAAACTAATGATTCAACAAAAACTTTAAGACTCCGTTAGAAAAACAAAACTGGTAAAATTTCCAAAATTTTACACGTGACGCCGTCAAGAGTAAACGCGTGACGCCTTCAGAAGTGACCTGCAGAAATTCTTATGTTAAGTTTCTGGAAAAACTTCGTCCTACTTCCTGGAAAATCCTGCAAAACATCATTATGACTCGATATAAGCATTTGACTCTAACAAATATGAATATACATGTTCACTTAATATTGTGGAGAATCATGATCGGTTTTGTTTCTTAAAAACATATTTGGGGTTTCCCCTTACACTTATCTTTTGCGAAATACCTTTGGATGAAGTTAAGACTAGGCCAAACAACAAAATAAAGTATTTTCACTATTTTAGTTTTGAAACATGATCTACCAACAATAAAAATAAAGCATGCATACGGAAGCAAATAACAAACAAACAAAAATAAAAATCACACAAAACATGGGTTGCCTCCCAAGAAGCGCTTTTCTTTATTTACGAGTCTTGTAGCTAGATTCAAGGTCATGGGTTATTACGTGACCTCATTGTTGGTTTCGCTCTCTAGGTCACCTCCTATATCGGTATCGCTTTCATAGTGCAGGTATTTTAGGTCTTCGAACTCAAAGATATCTTTTCGATACTTAGACCCAAGTTTACAAACATCCTAAAAGAATCCACATGATAAATCAGAAATGTTCTTACATCCTCTCCGAACATCTTCATCACATAGGATAAGTTGAGAACTTAGCTTATCAAGCCCATCACAATCGATTTCTTTTAGATCTCTTCTCTTGTATGACGTTTGGTATGAAACCCTCCTAATTCCATCAGCGAAGGTCATGATTCCGTTCCAGTCATCAACTATTAAGTTAGTGATTTCACAAAAGGGTGCTCCGAAAACAACTTGTGACAACCTTGGGTCGACATAGTCTTCGATGTTGTCCACGATCGTAAATCCTATAGTGAATGCCATATTTCCAATGAATACCTGGATTTCATGATCTCTACCAACCACATTCTCTCCCTTATAAATCATTCCCCATCTGCAGATATTGTTATAATGGAATAGGGACATAAAATTCTTAGGCAGGACTACGTTAATGTAGACATTATCGAAATACTTATGACCGATCATGCAGGGGATTTTGAGATTATTTGGATCATGTCGCCTTATTCTCCCCGATCCTCCATCCTTTGATCCATATAGATTCCCTTCCAGTGATGGACGGTACTCGTACACCTCCTCATTGCCCCTACGGAAGATTACCTTCTTGATGCCATTGGTGAACAATGCACAACCATCCTTCTCATCAAGGATTATTCCCGATTCATTGACAAATGGTTTCCCGAGAACAAGATTAGTTAATCCCAGATTATTGATGGAGTCTTTGTCATCGACCACTGTGAGGTCGATGTTGTAGACAAGTTCTCCAATCATAACTGACACGTCTTCCATTACCCCTGCATTGTTGATTCTTTTATACACCGTGCGTTCAGGGAAGGCTTCATGGTAAAGGGAAAGGGGGATTATGTTAACAGGGAGGCTAGGATCTATATGAGTATTGGTAAAGAGTCTTTTCCTAAGAGTGCATGAAATCTTGAAAACTTTAGAGTTGCTTCCCTCAGTCCTATCACAACTCCTATTAGCTACGCCCACCAAATCTTTCTCGGGTTCCTCTATAATAGATTTACTCGAGATTGCTGGGTTTCTCGTATGCTCTTCTGACCTCTCTTTTACTTCACCCAATTTGCTAGACTCTTGAGTGACGGAATCCTCGAATGAGTAGGTAGGGTTCTTGGTCAATTCGTGGTCTAACCTTAATGTTTCATCCTTAGCTTTACGACCCATATGTTCAGCTGGTTGTTGGCTCCGGTTAGGTGTAGAAGCGGATATTGTGGTGATGGTATTTACAAAATGGATTGGTCCTAGGGGGTTAACAGGATCTTTCACTTTTGGTGATAGATGTTTAAATAGCTTACTAGGACTTTTTATTTTCACAGGGGAAGTTGGCTGATTCATGACGGTAACAGATTTGACCTCTTCAGCTTGAATCGGTTTATTAACAGCGTGCTCTTTAATAGCAGTTAACAGATTACAAATCTTGTTATTCATATCGGCTTGCTGTTGTCTAAATTTAGCCTCGAGCGTAGAGAGCTGTAATTCTTGAGATAGACTGAACTTTTGCAAGGCATCTTCACAGCTTTGCCTAGGAGTGCTCTGTAATGGAAAATACTCGGACCATTCGAGTGGGGAGGAGTCATTGAGGGATACGCTCCGCGTTTGGTACCCTCTGAAATTAGGTTTATCCTTCCATGCCTTATAGGCCTAGTCAAAGTTCTGAGGACCTCGACCCACGTGTGACAATGTGAATTCGTTATAAGCGCGTTTTGGAAGCTCCATGCAGTTATGAGTTTCGTGAGGGCCATTACAAAATTCACATGAAGAAGCGATGTTGTTCACTTGGCTTGAAGGCTTAGGAGCTTCGTAAGATTTCATGAGAAACTTGACTCGACCTTCAAGTTCCATGATCCTACGGTCGGGAGCGCTAGAATTGTTCGAAGGCAAAGATATTGCCTTGACCGTTTTGTTCAAATCGTGGGGATCATTCCAACTTTCGTTGTCATAGAGAGCAAGATCTTCTATGAGTTCCCATGATTGTTCCGCACTTAGATCACGTAGCTTACCACAGGCCGATTGGTCAATGGCTCGCCTTGTGGAGAGATCGATATGGTCATAGAAGATTTGGACTCAGAGCCAAAGATCTATGCCATGATGAGGGACTTTTTGGAGTAAGTCCTTGAATCAAGTCCATGCTTCATATAGAGTTTCACCTTGACGTTGTTGGAACATCAAGATATCATTTCTAAGCTTGGTAGTTCTCCCCGGTGGGAAAAATTGAGCAAGGAAACGAGTGGTGAGATCATCCCATGAGGTGATGGATCCCGCGGGTAAACGTTCAAGCCATTGACTAGCTTGATCACGTAGAGAGAATTGGAATAGGCGTAATCGGGTCGACTCTCTAGTTGTAGCATCAAGGTCTATAGAATCTACGATTTTAAGGAAGTCCTTGAGATGTTGATTTGGATCTTCGGAACGAAGTCCATGAAATGCACATCCGCTTTGCACCAACCGGATGGTTTCGGATGGCAAGGGAGACACATTGGCTCCTTGGGTGAGCTCAATGGTGTTTCGGTATCCTTGGTGGCTAGGTCGGGAATACTCTCCTAAGGTTCGGGGCCTAAGAGGTTGGTTATCTAGTGGTGGGTTTTGTGGGTGGTCTTGTTGTGGTAGGTTGATGGGTTCAAAGATGTTACCACCTTCCATGATGTCAGATGGTAAAGAGTTACGAACAAAAACACGAAGAAATGAGATAGACTAAAGAGAACCTAAAAATAAAAATAAAATCTTACTAAAAAGGAATCTAGCAAGTAGACCTAATAAAAAGAAATCCTAACCTAGACAATAACTATTCCCCGGGCTGCGACGCCAAAAACTTGATGCGTAGGGATTGCACCAGGCTTTACCTCTCGAGTGATCTCGAGAAGCTTACAACCCCCACCAGGCAGCGTACCTGATCGTTGTAGTATAGTATAGTGACAAGTACCGGGGGATTGATCGTTCAGCTAGGAATAGTGTCGCTAGGATTAGAAAACCTAAAGACTAGGTCTAAAGATGAGGGATGATTCTTTTTGTATTTTTTTTAGTTTTTATAAAAGCAATTAAAGATCTCCGTTTTGAAGGAGTTGGGCGGAATTAGTTGCTAATCAACTAACCCAATAACTAAAGATGCACTCAAAATAAAATACTAAAAATGAAAATAAACTAAATTAAGATAGAGGTGTGAGCAATATATGGGAGAATTGTGTTTACTTAGATTTCACTACTCCCTAGATATCTTTTATAGGTTAATTACTTGTTACAGTTGCGTGGATGATGGATTGTATTCCTTAATATCATTCATGGGGTGGCGTACTTACTTCCCCAATCCTATAAGCGCCTACTTCACTCCTATGTCGAGCCGGCTAAGAAGCTCCTAACATGGGATCACTAGAATTTGCTCATGCATTAAATACAACCAATAAAACTTAGTACACATCGGTTCATGTTTCTTAAGACGTTTAAGCATGTTACACAATGGAGATCTGCCAGTTTTTTTAAGCCTAACATTGAAATCATTCATCCATTACAACTATAAACAAGCAATCAACCTATAATTAACATCTAGGTTTCATTACATCTAAGCAAACACATGATAGATCTAGCCTAGCATGTTGAAATCAAGACAAGCATAAGATATATTCAAACAACACATAGACATATTGAATGAATTGAAAGAGGACTTATCTCAATTGAACATGAAAGGTTTCAAGGGGTGAAAACCCTTGAAAATACAGTTAAAAACGACTTAGGGTTTATTAGGTTCGACCCTATATTCTCCACACAAGTTCCTCTCCTAATGAATGAAAAATAGAAAAGTATTTATAGATTTTGTGAGGTGACGGCGTCAAGAGCAAATGTCTGACGCCGTCATCTCGCCGCCAAATAAATTCTCGGACTGCCTAGATCTGGGTTTGACGCCGTCACGTGTACTGTAACACCCCCAAAAGTCGTTAATAACAGCGGAAGACTTAACATGTCAGCGGAAGACTTTCGGGGTATTACTTCAAGGATCTTTGTCACAATTATAGTAGACAACACAAAGTGAAGTATTAAAGTTTAATTTATTTCAAAATACCAAATATCTGGGATACAAGACATTATTAAGTTAAGAACGTGTTTTATTCTGAAGGAAAATAAGTAGTTTATTATGGTTCTTGTCATGCTTTTGCCCACTCCATGCCATCCAGATCCGTCTTGTTTAGTTACCTGAGATAAACATGCTAAAGTCAACATAAAGTTGAGTGATATTAATAGGTTTGAGTTTAAGAGTTTGAATCACAAGTTAAGAATGTATTGTAATCACATACAATCAATATGTAAAAAAAATCAATGTTCCTGCTATTGCCTTAAGCTCATGATACACAACGATTAACAGCCAATCATAATTGTGAATTATGATGGTAAGTAATAGGCCCCCAAAGATAGGTATTTGTCAATAACCTATTTATAAGAACAATAAGGTGCGCCTGGTGTTTTCTCCAACAACCAAACGAGGATTGTCAATCACTAATAGTACTATCCACAATTATTTACGTTCACCCTTCAAGTGATTAAGGTTCATGATCGAGGGACTTCTGACAATAGTAACTTAAGCAAATAATATTGGCCTGACGGTATTTCAATACCCGGTAAAAAGACTTGTGTTCGAGTTTTAAGCATGTATCCCCCCCCACGGGAAAATAGTTAAAGAGTGGGCTATGAAATCACCTTAGTAGTACAGTGGTATCGTAGTCTCAACAAAGCAAGGAAATGGCTTCACACAACACAACCTAAAAGATAATGCAAGTTTCAGTTGATAGTCTAAATCTGGTTTTATCGCGAATATTAGTCATTCAGTTTGTTATTAAAACTCGTGTTCGTTTAAATGTTTAAAGTTCATATAACTTGTAAGTAAAAATGATTGATGATTGATATAAAGTTAGTTTTTATAACGGAAATAAAATAAACGTATCGTTTTACAAGAAATAAATAATTATCGTTATATCGTTTAATTATAATTACGAATATATATCGTATATATATATAAGTTTATGTTTATATAAGTCTTATATATGTTTATATATGTAAAAGGTTAATATTATTTTTATAAAATAATATTTACTGAAAATTCCTTTAAGTTTCCAAAATTTACATTTTTAACCCTAACGATATATATTTTACACCGTTAGTCCAAAATATATATAATTTACATTTTAGGTCCAAAAGCATCAATATTTACATTTTGCAACTCCAAATATCATTTTTAATAGTTTAGAACTCAAAGTTTTCTGTTTTGACAGTTTCTACCCATAGTTTACCATTTTGACAATTTTAGTCCCTCGGTTTAAGAAATTTTGCAAAGTTAGTCCAAATTTCACCAAATTAAAAGTTCAACATTTTGACTTCTTAAATAAGCTCAGGACATTCAAATAAGTTTATTACAACAGCTTATTAGCTTATTTTTCACTTATTTTCTAAATTGGGCCTTAACGAGTCTATTACAAGGCCCGTTAATAATTTGAGATCCATTGGGCTTACGAGACCTTTGGGCTTGACCTTGGACTCATTTTTATAGTACAAAAATGTTGCAAACAAGCTTGTGTGACCAGCTTACCACATAAGCTCAAAATTAGCTTAACGGGCTAACAAGCCCAAAACGTTATTTAATGTTTCTGAAAAACAGCTTATAGGTCGATTTGCTTTGGCTTTAGAAAACAGCTTATATTAGCTTATAGGTTTGAATAAAAAGTGTTTCCCAATTGTTTACCAAGGTGATAATGAGATCGAGTTATAAAAAGTGTGGGTCGTGTGTTTACATTTCAAATTAACGAGGCCAAGTTCATGTATGAAACTCATTATGAAAAACTGCTCAACACTTAGAAATATTCTAAGTGTTGAGACTTTATTCGAAAAGTTCAATGGGTCTCAAAAGGGGTCGAATACTTTGAGTATCCGTTATTTTTAGACTCGAAACTCTTTACATCTCGTTTGACAACGTTCCAAATAATTAGTGTCTCCAAAAATAATAATATGTTACGTTCGTATATTAAGAAATAACGAGGCAAAGTGTTTGTACGAAAATCAATATTGAAACTGTTTTCCAACACTTAGAAATATTCTAAGTGTTTTTGTGCTTATTCGAATGGGTCAAGGTATACATGGAACGTGTGATATAATTTACGTATACGTTATTATTAGCTCAAAATCATTATCATACTCGATTTTTATCGTGGCCAAAAATGAAAAGAAGGAAAAACATATATATGTTACGTTTGTATATAACAAAATAAATTATCAAAGTAAACGTGCAAAATATAATGAAATGAAAAATATAAAGGATTAAATAGGTTTCAGGTTGGCTTACTTCACCTCAAAAGGTGGGGATAATGGTACGTATGGTTCGAGTTGGATCAAAGGATCATTGGTACAATGGTTCACTCCTAGCAAGGTTCACAACGAGCTATTTGGTTCCTCCTTGGATCACTTCTATGCCTCGTACTCGTTCCAAACTTTTTGTCCCAACTTGATGATATAACTTCACGTAATTTATATTATGGTATGTTTTGAGTGTGTGTGTGTTGAACTGAGATGTATGGGAACTTTTATATAGTGAGATTATGAAGTGTAGATAGGTACAAAGTTCACAAGAATGTGTGTTGGCTCGTTTGCATGGGGTGGCACCTCAAACTATGCCCAATCGAGACTTGGCCAACAAGGAGAATGTGTCATACAATCTACTATACATTCCTGACATGAACATAGATAGTATTGTTGTCATTGGGGATCATGGGAGGTTTGTGAAGAGTTTGTGACATGTTTTGGTTTTATGTGTCATACGGTTTTGGGAGTTTACTTGAGACAGTTTTGAAGTGACAAATGAAGGTGGAATTGAACGAGATTTATCATTCATGAAAGTTAGCTAGGTGATGAAACAAGTTATGTAATAATATACATGGGTTGTGTGTCGAAAAATGAAGTAACTAGGGGTGTTCCTTGGCTCGATCGCGACTGGCACAAACAAAGAAAGAAAAGAAAAAAAAAAAATTTATAAGGGTGTGTTTGGGCTTTGAGCCCTTTGGGCTTATGTTTTCGTCTGGCCCAGCAGAAAAGAAAAACAAAATATATAAAAGGGTCCGTTTGGTTTGTTAGTTGGGTTTAAGGCCCAATGAGTTAATGGGGCCCACCTGGTGTGTTTTGAGAGTCGGGTTACGATCAAATAATATTAATGAGTGATCTCGGGAATTTTCGTAGGCTCCGGGAATATATAAATATTGTACCTTAAATATACGAAACGTATATTATAAAAATATAAACGTTTAAAATATATATTCGCGATAATTTAGACTATCTAGGTTTGTGTACAAGCAACGTTTCTAAGCAACAGATAGATCAAAATTTTACCGTTGTGATTTATATATCAAGTCTAAAAAAAAAATTTTTTTTTATACGTAAAAGTGGGTATTTAAATAACGTAATAACCTGTAAGTATTTACTAACCGTTGGGAAAATTACGAGAGGCTACAATACATACACCTTACAGTGAATTCCGTCCCGGAATTCGAGTTTAGGAGGGTTGCCAAGGGTGTCTAAGAGAAGAGGTGTGGGTACTTGGTGCGAATCTGGTCCTCGCGTTCCCAAGTATACTCTGGTCCTCGTTTAGAGTTCCAACGAACTTTTATGATAGGGATACGGTTTTGTTTCAGTTGTTTGACTTCTCTATCCATGATTTCTACTGGTTCCTCGGTAAAAACGAGTTTGTCATCAAGTTGTAATTCTTTCAATGGAATGACCAGAGATTCATCGGATAAACACTTCTTGAGGTTTGACACATGAAAAGTGTTGTGAATTCTGCTAAGTTCCTCGGGTAGTTCAAGTTTATATGCCATGGGTCCAATTCTTTCTAGGATTTTGAATGGACCGATGTATCTTGGGTTTAACTTTCCCCTCTTTCCGAATCGTATCATTCCTTTCCATGGTGATACTTTTAACATAACTTTATCTCCGATCTGAAAGTCCATGGGTTTTCTTTTTAGGTCGGCGTAACTTTTCTGTCGGTCTCTAGCGGTTTGTAAACGTTGTTTGATTTTGATGATTTTCTCGGTTGTCTCATGAACTAGATCCGGTCCCGTGAGTTGTACTTCTCCGACTTCTGCCCAGCAAACGGGTGATCTACACTTTCTGCCGTAAAGTGCTTCGAATGGTGCTGCCTTGATACTGGTATGATAACTGTTGTTGTATGAGAATTCTGCCAACGGTAAGTGTTTGTCCCAACCTTTTCCGAAGTCTATGACACAAGCGCGTAGCATATCTTCTAAGGTTTGTATAGTTCTCTCACTTTGACCATCGGTTTGTGGGTGGTAAGCTGTGCTCATATCCAGCTTTGTTCCTAAAGCTTTTTGTAATGATTTCCAAAAATGAGACGTGAAACGACTGTCACGATCTGATATAATAGAAATTGGCACTCCATGTCGTGACACAATTTCTTTCAGATATATCTGAGCAAGTGTGTTCATTTCATCAGTTTCTTTGATTGGTAGGAAATGAGCTGACTTGGTGAGACGATCAACGATAACCCATATCGTATCGTAGCCAGTAGAGGTTTTGGGAAGTTTGGTGATGAAGTCCATTGTAATACGTTCCCATTTCCACATGGGGAGTTCGGGTTGGGTGAGTAATCCGGAGGGTTTCTGGTATTCTGCTTTTACTCTTGAACATGTTAGACATTTACTGACGTACTCAGCGATGTCGGCTTTTCGGCCACCAATATAGTTTCTTAAGATATTGGTACATCTTGTCGGAACCTGGGTGAATGGAGTATTTTGACTTGTGAGACTCATGCATGATGAGGTCACGAATACCTCCGAAGAGAGGAATCCAGCTTCTTTCCTTGAAACAAAGTATTCCATTTGATCTTTTCACAAATCCGTTTTCGTTTTCCGGCATACCAAAAATCTTTTCAATTGGTCGATTTTCTTTCTTGAGAGCTTCGCTCTGGGCGATAATGATTTGTGTTGGGAGGGGTGAACAAATAGTCATGCCTAACGATCTAACCCTGAGAGGTTTTAGTCTTTCTTTCCGGCTTAATGCATCTGCTACTACATTAGCCTTTCCTGGGTGATAACGGATTTCACAATCATAATCACTAAGCAATTCTAACCAACGGCGTTGTCTCATGTTTAAATCCTTTTGATCTAGGATGTGTTGGAGACTTTTGTGATCTGTAAACACGATACACTTAGTGCCGTATAGATAGTGTCTCCATAACTTGAGAGCGAATACTATTGCTCCTAGTTCTAGATCATGGGTTGTGTAATTTTCCTCATGTTTCTTCAGTTGACGTGAGGCATATGCTATTACCTTATCCCGTTGTATCAAAACCGCACCTAAACCATGGTACGAAGCGTCACAATATAGCACGAAATCTTTGCTTCCTTCAGGTAATGCTAGTATTGGAGCTTCACAAAGCTTTTGTTTTAACAGTTGGAAGGCTGATTCTGCTTCTTGTCCCCAGACGTACTTTTCGTTCTTTTGGGTCAACTTGGTCAATGGTTTTGAGATTTTAGAGAAACCTTCAATAAATATCCGGTAGTAACCTGCAAGACCTAAAAATTGACGTACTTCTGTGGGAGTTGTAGGTGATGACCACTCTTTAACTGCCTCTATTTTTGCAGGATCCACGTGGATACCTTGACTATTGATTACGTGTCCCAAAAATTGCACAGTGGGAATCCAAAAGTCACATTTTGAGAATTTTGCGTACAACTTTTCCTTCCTAAGTAACTCTAGGATAGTTCTCAAATGATTGGCATGTTCCTCTTTGTTACGAGAGTAGATCAGTATGTCGTCTATGAATACTATCACGAATTTGTCCAAATATGGCTTGCATACTCGGTTCATTAGGTCCATAAACACAGCGGGTGCGTTTGTTAGACCAAATGGCATTACCTGAAATTCATAGTGTCCATAACGGGTTCTGAAGGCTGTCTTGGGAATATCTTCTTCCCGAACTCTCAATTGATGGTATCCCGACCTTAGATCAATCTTCGAGTATACACTCGATCCTTGTAATTGATCAAACAAATCGTCTATTCTAGGTAAAGGATATCGGTTCTTTATAGTGAGTTTGTTTAACTCTCGGTAATCTATGCACATTCGGAATGATCCGTCTTTCTTTTTAACAAATAGAACTGGGGCTCCCCAAGGTGATGAACTTGGTCTAATGAAACCTTTATCGGATAATTCCTTTAGTTGTTCCGATAGTTCCTCCATTTCGGAAGGTGCCAACCTGTAAGGTGCTTTTGCTACTGGTGCCGCTCCAGGCACTAGTTCAATTTGGAATTCTACTTGACGTGTCGGTGGAAGACCGGGTAGATCTTCAGGAAATACTTCGGGGAATTCCTTAATGATAGGTACGTCTTTAAGTTGTTTCTTGGTTAACTTACTTTCCGTCACCTGAACCATGAATACATGACATCCTTCGTTCATGTATTTTATCATTCTGAGGCATGAGATGATTCCGTATCGGTTTTTATTCTTGTCGCCATGGATAACGAGGGTTTCGTTCTTAAAAGGAATGTGTATGGCTTTCTCGTCACAATGAATCTTAGCATGATGTTTGGATAACCAATCCATTCCGATGATAGCATCAAAACTACCGAGTTGGACAGGCATCAGGTCAATAGGAAAAGATTTTCCTACGAGGGTTAAGGTACAATCTTTTAAAACAGAGTTGGTGCTAATCAAGTTCCCATTGGCCATTTCTATCTCGTATGTGGTGTTTAGCTTAGAAGGGTTAGAGTTAATGAAAGGGGCAAACGTATCTGACACGAAGCTCTTATCTGCTCCAGAATTAAATAATACTCTAGCATTATGATGATTTAATAAGAACGTACCCGTGACAACGTCGGGGTTTTGTGGTTCATTTTCATTTCCCATCACGTATGCTCTCGCTCGTGCAGAGTTCTGACCATTTCCTTTTGGACAGCGGTTCTTGAAGTGTCCTGTTTATCCGCATGAGTAACATGTTGGTGCTATTGGTTGTAGGTTGCTGCCGGTAGCAGGGGCCCTACAATCTTTTGTGGCATGACCTATCCTTTGGCATTTATGGCATTTTACTGTACAAGCACCATTGTGATGGAGCTTGCATCGGTTGCACTGCGGCTTAATACCTTGGTATCCATTGCCATTGGTTGCCGTAAATACCTTAGGAGGTTCTTGTCGTTGGTTCTGCTGTTGACGATGTGGGTTCTTGTTCTGGTGTTGTTGTTGGTTGGTCCTGTTGTTGTGGTGGTGATGGTTGTTGTTGCGATGGTCGTTGTGGTAGTGATTGTGGTTCTGATGGTGGGTGGTTCTCTTGTCATCGAGCTTTCTTTTGAGTTCGTTGCACTTGACTTCGCGGTCTAGGAGTTTTTGTGCTAACTCCATTGCGACTTCTAGTGATGGTGGGTTGGATGCTGTGACGTTTCCTTCAATATTCCGGGGAAGACCTTCAATATACTTCTCCAGAGTTTTCTCTAAATCTGGTACGATAGAAGGACATAATGCCATTAGCTCGTGGAATCTCCTGTTGTAAGCCCTAAGATCGATTCCTTTGACTGCAAGGACATGGAATTCGTCTTCCAGTTTCCTTATTTCGGATCGAGGACAGTACTTCTTTAGGATCTTGGCTTTGAATTCCGTCCAAGAGAGTCGGTACGCTGCTTCTGTACCTAAAGTTTGAGTTGTAGCGGTCCACCATGACAAAGCGTCATCCATTAAGGTTCCTGTGGCAAATGTGACCCTGTTGTTTTCTGAGCATCCACTCCTTTGGAATACCGTTTCGCATCTCTCGAACCAATGGGCGAGTTTAGTTATCCCTTCAGTACCCATGAAGTAAGTCGGCTGACAAGCCATAAAGTCTTTATAGGTACATTGGCGAGGTGCGGGAGCAACATTTCTTGCCGGTTGTGCGTTAGCATTTGCTTGTTCGGCTAAGGCTGCATTGATTCCATTGGTGATTGCTTGTTGGATTTCTTCCGGGGTCATGGTTGCTGCTGAGGTAGTGGTCGCGGTTCTCTTAGGTGCCATATTCCTAAAAATGAGAGTATATTTTCAGAATTTTCATAATAACCATCTTGTGTTAGACTATTTAGTAACATCAATAGGTTCAAAGTTATAATAGTGTCACATATATCACGATGCAATATACGATATCATAACACTTATGAAAATAAAGCAAACATAACATCATTGATTAGATTGTCGTTTTGAGTTTACATCACTTATTTATTCTTGTTGACATATTTCTAGGACATTCAAATACAAGTTATTACTGTGATGTGGGTGAGGCTACGTCGACAATCTATGGCATTCTAGGGTTTTCCTTGGTTATCATCAAGACGACGTTCTAGTTCCTGAATTTTGGCGGCCATGGTTTCTATGATTTGGTCTCGGTCTCTCTCCCTAGCTTGTGTTTTTTGTTGTGCACGTCGCAGGGACATGACTTGGGCTCTTGTGGTGTCGAGAGCTTGATCGATGTCACACATGATGTCCTTGTTTACGGTGTTAGCAGAGCAAAGTAATCCGATGAATTCCATAGCTTCACCGAATTGGGTACTTAGTTGTTCCATCTAGGTGTCCCATCTCTAGGTGTCCCATCACAAGTTGTTCTATCTCAGCTGACATGACTTCTATCAGTTCATTAGGGATGTTGTTTACCAAGGTGGCTATGGCGTCTAACCTGTCTTCATGTCTTACTAACCTAGCTGCCAAGAGTGGTATGGTATGGTGAATGGGTTCTCCAGTGACTGGAAGGATCTTGGATGCAGCAAATGATGATCTTTCACCAAGTTCTCTGTTGGTGGGAGTACCTTCTTGAGATCTCCAATACTTAAGGATTGGTAGTAGAAATGACCATTTGCGAGCATTGACCCGCTTACGAGCCTTAAGGTTGGTTCTTGCATAATAGTAAGGATCTGAGGAGGTAGGACGAATCTGGTAATTCCTTGGTTGATAAGGCAGAGGAGCACTGGGAGTTTTCACAGGTGGTGGACTGTTGATTGTTACTGGTACAATAGTAGTCTGCTGATAAAATATACTAGGTAGTATCACTGGTTCTGCAGTTGGAGCAATTTCCTTTTTCCATTTAGTATCATCCCAGATGTCTTTTTCCTCAGCATATGAAAGAGCTTTTCCAGCAGTGGCTGGTTCATAAGGCTGGAATGGAGAAGTTTGCTTACTGCGTCTGATTGGACCAGATGATGCTTGAGGTGAAGTAAAGGATTGCTGACTTTCCTTATTCTTGTCTGTTGTAGGTGACACAGTCATTGGAGCAAGAGTTGGTACAATAGGTGTAGAGCTCTCAGTTTCCGAATCCGATAACAAAACAATGAAGTTGGGTTTGGAAGACATGGTACTGTAATAATCCCGATTAGTAAACATAGTTATTAGCATAATCATAACATGTAAGCATATATCAAGTTATATAAGTAAGAAATAATGAGAAGTAACTTTTCTACCAGATGTTGGAATGTAGGCACGGAGGGCATGAAGTGGTATTTTGTAAAAAAAATGGTCCAGTTAAAGTGTAGTTAGAGTCCAATGTTTAAAAACATCTGGTTCTCTATAACCGTGGCTCTGAATACCAATCTGTAACACCCCCAAAAGTCGTTAATAACAGCGGAAGACTTAACATGTCAGCGGAAGACTTTCGGGGTATTACTTCAAGGATCTTTGTCACAATTATAGTAGACAACACAAAGTGAAGTATTAAAGTTTAATTTATTTCAAAATACCAAATATCTGGGATACAAGACATTATTAAGTTAAGAACGTGTTTTATTCTGAAGGAAAATAAGTAGTTTATTATGGTTCTTGTCATGCTTTTGCCCACTCCGTGCCATCCAGATCCGTCTTGTTTAGTTACCTGAGATAAACATGCTAAAGTCAACATAAAGTTGAGTGATATTCATAGGTTTGAGTTTAAGAGTTTGAATCACAAGTTAAGAATGTATTGTAATCACATACAATCAATATGTAAAAAAAATCAATGTTCCTGCTATTGCCTTAAGCTCATGATACACAACGATTAACAGCCAATCATAATTGTGAATTATGATGGTAAGTAATAGGCCCCCAAAGATAGGTATTTGTCAATAACCTATTTATAAGAACAATAAGGTGCGCCTGGTGTTTTCTCCAAGAACCAAACGAGGATTGTCAATCACTAATAGTACTATCCACAATTATTTACGTTCACCCTTCAAGTGATTAAGGTTCATGATCGAGGGACTTCTGACAATAGTAACTTAAGCAAATAACATTGGCCTGACGGTATTTCAATACCCGGTAAAAAGACTTGTGTTCGAGTTTTAAGCATGTATCCCCCCCCCCCACGGGAAAATAGTTAAAGAGTGGGCTATGAAATCACCTTAGTAGTACAGTGGTATCGTAGTCTCAACAAAGCAAGGAAACGGCTTCACACAACACAACCTAAAAGATAATGCAAGTTTCAGTTGATAGTCTAAATCTGGTTTTATCGCGAATATTAGTCATTCAGTTTGTTATTAAAACTCGTGTTCGTTTAAATGTTTAAAGTTCATATAACTTGTAAGTAAAAATGATTGATGATTGATATAAAGTTAGTTTTTATAACGGAAATAAAATAAACGTATCGTTTTACAAGAAATAAATAATGTATCGTTATATCGTTTAATTATAATTACGAATATATATCGTATATATATATAAGTTTATGTTTATATAAGTCTTATATATGTTTATATATGTAAAAGGTTAATATTATTTTTATAAAATAATATTTACTGAAAATTCCTTTAAGTTTCCAAAATTTACATTTTTAACCCTAACGATATATATTTTACACCGTTAGTCCAAAATATATATAATTTACATTTTAGGTCCAAAAGCATCAATATTTACATTTTGCAACTCCAAATATCATTTTTAACAGTTTAGAACTCAAAGTTTTCTGTTTTGACAGTTTCTACCCATAGTTTACCATTTTGACAATTTTAGTCCCTCGGTTTAAGAAATTTTGCAAAGTTAGTCCAAATTTCACCAAATTAAAAGTTCAACATTTTGACTTCTTAAATAAGCTCAGGACATTCAAATAAGTTTATTACAACAGCTTATTAGCTTATTTTTCACTTATTTTCTAAATTGGGCCTTAACGAGTCTATTACAAGGCCCGTTAATAATTTGAGATCCATTGGGCTTACGAGACCTTTGGGCTTGACCTTGGACTCATTTTTATAGTACAAAAATGTTGCAAACAAGCTTGTGTGACCAGCTTACCACATAAGCTCAAAATTAGCTTAACGGGCTAACAAGCCCAAAACGTTATTTAATGTTTCTGAAAAACAGCTTATAGGTCGATTTGCTTTGGCTTTAGAAAACAGCTTATATTAGCTTATAGGTTTGAATAAAAAGTGTTTCCCAATTGTTTACCAAGGTGATAATGAGATCGAGTTATAAAAAGTGTGGGTCGTGTGTTTACATTTCAAATTAACGAGGCCAAGTTCATGTATGAAACTCATTATGAAAAACTGCTCAACACTTAGAAATATTCTAAGTGTTGAGACTTTATTCGAAAAGTTCAATGGGTCTCAAAAGGGGTCGAATACTTTGAGTATCCGTTATTTTTAGACTCGAAACTCTATACATCTCGTTTGACAACGTTCCAAATAATTAGTGTCTCCAAAAATAATAATATGTTACGTTCGTATATTAAGAAATAACGAGGCAAAGTGTTTGTACGAAAATCAATATTGAAATTGTTTTCCAACACTTAGAAATATTCTAAGTGTTTTTGTGCTTATTCGAATGGGTCAAGGTATACATGGAACGCGTGATATAATTTACGTATACGTTATTATTAGCTCAAAATCATTATCATACTCGATTTTTATCGTGGCCAAAAATGAAAAGAAGGAAAAACATATATATGTTACGTTTGTATATAACAAAATAAATTATCAAAGTAAACGTGCAAAATATAATGAAATGAAAAATATAAAGGATTAAATAGGTTTCAGGTTGGCTTACTTCACCTCAAAAGGTGGGGATAATGGTACGTATGGTTCGAGTTGGATCAAAGGATCATTGGTACAATGGTTCACTCCTAGCAAGGTTCACAACGAGCTATTTGGTTCCTCCTTGGATCACTTCTATGCCTCGTACTCGTTCCAAACTTTTTGTCCCAACTTGATGATATAACTTCACGTAATTTATATTATGGTATGTTTTGAGTGTGTGTGTGTTGAACTGAGATGTATGGGAACTTTTATATAGTGAGATTATGAAGTGTAGATAGGTACAAAGTTCACAAGAATGTGTGTTGGCTCGTTTGCATGGGGTGGCACCTCAAACTATGCCCAATCGAGACTTGGCCAACAAGGAGAATGTGTCATACAATCTACTATACATTCCTGACATGAACATAGATAGTATTGTTGTCATTGGGGATCATGGGAGGTTTGTGAAGAGTTTGTGACATGTTTTGGTTTTATGTGTCATACGGTTTTGGGAGTTTACTTGAGACAGTTTTGAAGTGACAAATGAAGGTGGAATTGAACGAGATTTATCATTCATGAAAGTTAGCTAGGTGATGAAACAAGTTATGTAATAATATACATGGGTTGTGTGTCGAAAAACGAAGTAACTAGGGGTGTTCCTTGACTCGATCGCGACTGGCACAAACAAAGAAAGAAAAGAAAAAAAAAATTTATAAGGGTGTGTTTGGGCTTTGAGCCCTTTGGGCTTGTGTTTTCGTCTGGCCCAGCAGAAAAGAAAAACAAAATATATAAAAGGGTCCGTTTGGTTTGTTAGTTGGGTTTAAGGCCCAATGAGTCAATGGGGCCCACCTGGTGTGTTTTGAGAGTCGGGTTACGATCAAATAATATTAATGAGTGATCTCGGGAATTTTCGTAGGCTCCGGGAATATATAAATATTGTACCTTAAATATACGAAACGTATATTATAAAAATATAAACATTTAAAATATATATTCGCGATAATTTAGACTATCTAGGTTTGTGTACAAGCAACGTTTCTAAGCAACAGATAGATCAAAATTTTACCGTTGTGATTTATATATCAAGTCTAAAAAAAAAAATTTTTTTTTTATACGTAAAAGTGGGTATTTAAATAACGTAATAACCTGTAAGTATTTACTAACCATTGGGAAAATTACGAGAGGCTACATGTACTCCTTATGCAGGCCGTCACCATATTAACTCTTGACGCCCTTCTCTTGACGCCTTCAGGTTTTCTCTGGGTCGTCATGGATTTCACCCCTGACGCCGTCACAATTTTCCTCTTGACGCCGTCAGGTACTGTTCTCAGCATGGAAAATTAAGTCTTTGCCGTTTTCTTCACTTTTATGCTCCAAAAACGTCCAAAATGCTTCCTTTTCCAGAATTCACTCCCAAAGTACCTAAAATCACAAAAGGAATGATTTAGGGCAATATTTGATCAAATAAATTCAATTCCGGGTTTAAATGACCCCCTAAAAACGGTTCATTTTTCGCCTCATCAGATCTCTTATTGTAACTCAAATTTCATTTATTGAATGGTAACTTTTTAAAACGTCTCATTTAGAGCACCTCAGTGACATTATCTTTTGTTGCCGTATATATTGAATGGTAACATGTAAGGATCTCTTCTTGTAACTCAAAGTTCAATATAACTTGTAACTTTGTACTATGAAGTAGCATCCCAGTGACATTATCTGCTGTTGCCATATTTTGTGAGTGTTACAGTTCTAATGAATTATATTTGTCAAGGTTCTGATACATCATAATGGTGTCAGAACGCTTGTGAAACAATTATCATCGTTGATAAATACATCGTCATTATCCAATGTGGTATATGGAACATTGGAAATAAATAAACACATAAGAAACAAATAAATATACTGATAATTTGTTTTAGAAAGAAATATATAAATCAATGAAGAACATCCTTTTTGACCGAGTATATATACACATCTTACCCTAAAAGTTGAAACCAATCAACGTAAATTTACCTATGATCACAAAACAAAAGCAAAAAGATTAAAAGACTAACGAACGATAACTAATTAGAATTAGGATTTCATATTCGTATTTCAATAAATAACGTAATTCATTATTGCATAAACCCAAAAAGTATTTTAGGTTAAATTATTCAAAATTAACAATGTAACTGAAATACAAACTAATGATCACTACAACAAAAAAATTAAAAAAAAAAAAAAAAAAAAAAAAAAAAAAAACTTTCACATCAATATCTTAAATATACCTGGAATGTTTTCAATGATTCTGATAATCATGAAATCTAAAACAGAAACCTGAGATAAGAAAATGAAGGCACAACAGTTAAAAACTAATGAATGATAAGCAGCCACATTGGGTGAATATATATAGGCTCAGAATTAAGGTTTCGTACCTGTGCCCCAATAGATAACGCAATTCAAATATACAAAAGATATCGGTAAAGATAACCATCGTTTTTAAAACTTTCTATAACTTACCCCTCATATTTGGAAACACGTCTCTAACATGCACAAAACTTTCACGACACTTAAGTTTCAAAAAACACACCTGGTTCCTCAAATATTTTTTTCTTCGTGTTTTTGACACGTATATGTTTGGGGAGCCTTTAGAAAACCCTAAAATTAGCACGACTTTTTCTCACTTAAAATTTTGATTGACAAATGAGAGGGCTCGAATTCAAAGTCGAGCCCTCACATTGGTTAATCGAATATTGCCAAAATTGAGTTCTCTTATTACATAAAAGATATTTGTGATAAGCCGCTGCGACACACTACTTTCCACCTCCTTATTCCAATCAAATGTGAAACATGTCATACGGATTGAGAACCAACTAAATGTATTAACTTTATGTTATTTTAAATTAAAAGATAATTCCATATGTACTCAAAACAAACAGCATAATTCCATATTTTTTTAAATGACAAATTTTCAATGTATTAATAAAATGCTTTTAAAGCATGTGTTGGGGAAATATAGAATTAAAGGATTGATATGTACACTGGAGGCGTTTTATTTTGCATACAAAAAAAATGCCACATACCAACGGACCAATCAAGACCGTTGGATCAAAAAAAACAATTTTTAATAATAAAAAATACGGATGGACCAAAATTGTCAACTCACCAAACTTACCCGACCAACCCCACCCTTTACCTCTCACTTTCCATACATTCGATATCACAAAAAACCCCACTTTCTCTCTCTAACCATCATCAAAAACTACCATAACAAAAAAAAAATAACCACTTTTTAACCGTTAAAATCATCAATAAAACACAAAAATGAAATAATCATCGAGTGCACAAGCAGATCCACGAAAAAAACCGGTTCAAAATGAACCTACTGAATCTCGGGATGAAGGTATGATGCTTCTGACTAATTATTTAGTTGTTTTATTAGTTGTGTTTTTTAGTGTTTACATTTGGTTGAGTTTCTGAGTAAAAAGCTTTGTATACATGGATGCACAACAAGTGCTTGATGAAATGTGTGAGTGAAAAGTATCATACGTATGTATCACCAGTGATATTTGAAGTTGAACTGTATATGTGTATTATCACTAGTGATATTTGTATTTGACTTAACCGTGCAAATCACATAAAGCACACAGAAAATGAAACAATCGACATATAAAACAACGAATACTTTAGTTTTTACTGTTATAGAATCATTATTAGTGTGTTTTACTAGTTAATTTTTGATAATTTGTGATGTTGTAATGATTTATGTAATAATATGAGAGATTAAAAGTTAGGTTTAACAGAACAAAAGATATGTTGTGATGCTTCTGTTTGATTTGTGGTGGATTTGTATGTTTAATGGATAGATTGTGCATGTTTCAAAAGGTTTTACCGCAGTATTTGAAAACAATATTGACTGGTAGTGTATCAACTGTGATATACCAGTTAAATTATTGTTGATTGGTAATATATTTATTGTGATAACAAATAGTTATTTGTTTGACATATCATATTGAAAACAAATGAACTATTCGTACACTAACAAAAATTATGAAAATATTTTGATGCAGATTTGAATGAGACCTGTGCAAAAAACAGCCTCATCAAACGAAAGAATCAACAAGAAGTGCAATTGTCGTTAAAGAAAGCACAACATCTCCACAAACAAATTGAAGAAGCTCAAACACCTGTGATATCACAAGTTCATCCATCACCACAATTGATTCAACAAATAGAAGAAAGCTGACACACATGTGATATCACCAGTGATATCACTTGATATCACCTGTGATATCACATGTGATATGTGATCACATGTGATATCAAAGGTTCCCCCGAAAGCACCTGGGAATAAAATGAAGGTGTTGGTTGATGAACCAATGAAGAGGATGATTGTTGAAGAATAAAAGTAAATAAAACAAGTTGATGAAAACAGTTGCATTGTTATGTTTTAACAACTAGTGCTAAAATCTTTTGGTTAGTAATATAAAATGCTAATGATAACAATTATGTTGTCTATATAAAAATGTGTTATTAACTGAGATACCCAACTAAGAATGTGAATTATCACAAGAGATTATCAACTTCATATAAAATGTTATGATTTTAATTTTTGTTCTCTACATATATGTGTTATCAATTGTGATACTCAACTAAGAATGTGAAATATCACATTCTTATCACATGTGATAATGAATTTTGTATTTTACCAAGTGTATATGAAAGAATAATAAACATCAATTGTCATATTTTATCGCTAGCTCAGCCTACAACTTTCGAATTGCCTAAAACTTAAACACTTTTCTTTACCTTTACAGTGTAGTATCACAAGTGATACATAAAAGTGAAGCTCATGTAAAACTGAAAGTAATTTAACATCCATTTAAATATTAAAAAAAACAAAACAAAACGTAAATTCCTCAAACACTTATCAAAAGAAATCCTCAAACACTAGTTTAAAATCATCAAACATAAAAAAATTGTTGTTTAATATATGTACACACACGTCCGCTAAAGTAGATGCCTCATTTGCAAGCCTCTCACTAATTTCATTCTTCTCACAAATAATTATTTATTTTCTTCCTCAACTCAGGTGGAATTAAGTCCATTTTCCAATGCCTCAATATATATAATTGTTTTGGGATACGTATGACATTACAATTCTTGAGCACAAAAAAAATATGTGTCGACATAGAATCCCACAACGAACACAAAGCTGACAATCAAGCTACTAAACTATCTTGTTTGTTATGCAACACCTTCATCAAAACAAACAAAAAGCATAAAAAATATATGAAATAGAATATCACAAGTGATACTACACATATGATGCAGAACAGATTTTAAAAAAATAAAATAAAATAAATAAATAATAATAATAACACAAGTGATACTATACATATGAAACAGAATATCACAAGTGATACTACACATATGATGCATAACAGATTTAGAAAAACTTTAATATCATAAGTGATACTATACATATGAAACAGAATATCACAAGTGATACTACACATATTGTACTAGTGTAGTCAGTTTTTTTTTTTTTTTTTTTTTTTTTTTATTTTTTATTTTTTTTTACAAATTGATTGAAGATATGTTAAGTGATAAAAAAAATATATGTTAGATATATTGATATGGTTAATTTAGTACAAAACGCCATCACTGATCATATCGTCAAATCTTAGCTAAAACCAAGATACACATCTGTTTTACAAAATAAATATTTGCATCCTCTTATTAAACATTACAAAAAAAGCTACTCGATTGACACCTATGGAACAATAAAAGGCACTACTCGGTTGATATCTAATCATCTATTGATCCGCCAGTATTCTTTCACACATCCCCCGCTTTCACTTTATCAGGAATAAAATCTGAAAATTTTTCACAAAAAAAATAGCTTTAATACAAGTTCAGGGGTAAAAAAGATAGGAATTCTACCTAACTCAGGTGCAATAAATTAGAAGATTTCAAGACAACAAATTAGCATATTTCATTAGGTGCACTAAGAAACTTGAGAATAAAAGATACACTTCTACGTTAAATATGCAAAGCATCAACCACTACTTCTACAAAAGCTTCATTTTGGGCTCGCCTTAAATATGAATTATGTCTTATAAATAATAAGCAATATTACACTATAATTAACAACTTATCAGTAACTTATACTCACAGCTTATCCCCACAAACTTATATTTTCATCCTCATCAAAATGTCAAAAATATTATGTAAGCAAATTAAACATCTTAACATAAACAACTTATAAATAAACAGACTATCAATTATCACTAGTGATACTAAACGTATATCACTGGTGATACTAAACCAGCTTATAATCATCAACTTCAAATATCACTGGTGATACTAAATGTATGCTACAGAGCAGATTTAAAACCATAATTAGACACAAAAACATAATTCAAATGCAGTTAAAAACATAAATTCAACTAACAACTTAATTAATAAGCGAAATTACAAGAGCAGATAACCAAATTATCAAATATTTTTCACTCACACATTTCATCAAATACTTGGTGTGCAACTTGATCACAAGGAATGTTAAACAACTTGATCCACATAATTAACAAACGATTCAACAGAAACAATATCCATCAAATCAGCTTCTGAAAACAAACGGTTCATTCAAATCAAAAGAAGACATAAAAAAGGATGATAATGATCGGGAGGTGATTATGAGATGATGATCGGAATGGTGACTGGAATTGTGATGGTGATGATGATCGGAACGATGGTGTAGCGGTGGTGTTGCGGTGGTAACTGATTATGGAGGGAAGTCGGTTGAGAGAAAACACACACAAACTGTGTGTGAAAGAAAAGCGAATGGGGAAAAAAATAAAATAAAACTTTATATAGGTGGGGTAAAATTAGGTTTAAGTGATTAAATCTTAGATTAATCTAGAGCATTAGATCAAAAAGGATGAAGGGTGGGGATTTGTCCCTTGGTATGCATAAAAAAAGGGTATGCAATTGAATTTTCCTCATGTACACTGAATAATTTTATTCACACATGGAATTCTCTTATGAATTGACATGTTTACCCTTTATATTATTTTGACTGAACATTAATATACAATCTCTTAAAATTCAAATCAACTCATCTTCTTTTTCATATCCGTTGCGCCATAACTTCCGACCATTTCATCTGCATCAAACAGTATCGAATTGAGCTTCTTAGCTACAAACCAAGATTAACACGACACGTTAATACCACAACTGACTCGACTTTCTACTCTCGCTTGATCGCACCATCATCGACTCTCGCCACAAAACCCTCTAAAACCTCTACCCTTAACAGAATGTTGTACATGATGTCACCGTATTTAGAGAAAGTACTTCTAGTTTGACTTCAAAGAGCAAGGTCGGATCAAGTGGTTAACACCCTTGCCACTGGAGACAGAGGTCAAGGGTTCGATCCTCACCCCTTACAAGGCCGGAGGTCCTTTCTACCTTAGGTAGAATCGGAAGCAGCCTCTCTACCTTAGGTAGAGGTATGGCTGTCTAAGTCTCAACCTCCCCCATCCTCACCCTTTACAAGGCCGGAGGTCCTTTTTTTTTTTTTTTTTTTTTTTTTTTTTTTTTTTTTTTTTTTTTAGTTTTAGTTTTAGTTTTGCTTCAATGTCGGCTCCAAGTTTCGTGTTCTCGTAAATAAATATCCAAAAGTAAAACTGACGAGAACTCGTTTCGTTAAACTGTCATTGTAGGAGGTGGTTTATTAAACTAGCTTCGATTACGCATTTTATCTTATCCTTTCGCTGGGCAACCAATTCCCATAACGACCTTTAAACGTTGTAGCAAAAACTTCTTCATTGAAAACCAATTCGAGCAATCTTATTAGAAAAAGAACTCGCCAACAGTGACAAGATATTGAGACCATGGTCGCTTTTTTTCATATGGATGTTTTTCATGCTAAAGATCTCTCTAGTGGTGTATTTTCAGTTTTGGTTGATGGGATCCAATTAGAGGTTAGTTATTGATAAGGACAAAATAGACAATTGTTATGAGGCATGGCACCGGATTCCTTGCAAAGTGAGAAAAATTACAAAGTGTAGAAAGGCATTCATAGTGTGACACGTGTCCCACACTCTAAATTATACATAAAATCCGCTCAGAGGTAATTTGGTCTTTTGACCCGTTTTTTCTTTTTCACCTCAATTTTCAAAAGCATATATCTCTTAAACAACAAACTTTTAGAAAAAACCGATTTCAGCATAATTTTTAAAATTTGATTCTCTTTAATTTGGTATAAATCTTTTTAATTTTTTCTAAACATTTTTTTTGACATATTCATTGGTTCATGATTTTCTTGATGTTTTTGCTATTTTCGACCCTATTTTTTACCTTAAAAATTGCCGAATCATAATATACTTAAAACACGAAAGTTGTAGATTTTGATTCACTCTTTACCCAGAAATTTCAATCACTCAAATCCGATATGATATGAGTGAGATATCGCACGTTAAAGATAACGTTTTAGTCATATTTGTTGCACACAACGTGTTTGATGAAATATTTAGCTTAGATTTTTTTGTCTTAAAATCGAGTTAAATGCACTTATTGTTGTCCCACAGCGCATTATTAATAATTTTATTAATGTAACATTCAAAAAGTGATGTTTTTTAATCATTATATTTTTAAAATATACATTTAGTTTATCAGTTAGGTTATTAGGTTCATCAGTTAGGTTATGTTTTGTTCATCAGTTAAGTTATAGGTTATAGGTTCATCACTTAGGCATTTTGTTCATCAGTTACTTTGGTTCATCAATTTTTTCAAATTCATCAATTTCAGGTTCATCAAATTTGATCAAATATTTGGGTTCATCAGTTATTGACTAACTGATGAACCTAAATTATAGGTTCATCAGTTATTGACTAATTGATGAACCTATAATTATAGGTTCATCAGTTATTGATTAATTATAGGTTCATCAGTTAGGTTCATTGATTTTTTGGTTCATTAATTATAGGTTCATCAGTTAGTTTATCAGTTATTGACTAACTGATGAACCTATAATTATAGGTTCATCAGTTAGGTTCATTAATTTTAAGTTTATCAGTTATTGACTAATTGATGAACTTATAATTATTTGTCATGTGTTATGTGTTTAGGTTCATCAATTAGTCAAAAATGTTACCATAAAAACTGATGAACCAAAGTAACCGATGAACAAAATGCTCATCAGTTACTTTGTTTCATCAGTTACTTTGGTTCATCAATTTTTATTATAGGTTCATCAGTTAGTTTATTTGTGTTCTCGTAGGTTATAGGTTCATTAGTTAGTTTATGCTTTTTTTGTTGATGAATATCAGTTGTTTTGGTTAATCAGTTATTGTCCTATATTATGTTTTTGGTTCATCAGTTAATGCTATGTGTTATGTTTTTGGTTCATCAGTTAATGTCATGCGTTATGTTTTTTTGGTTCATCAGTTTTAAACAATTTTTCTTTTTATAACTATTAAAAAACTTTACTTTTTGAATCTTACATTAATAAAATGATTAATAATGCATTGAGAAACAAAAATTAGTGGGTTTAGCTCAATTTTAACACAAAATATATAAGCTAGACATTTCATCAAACATCTTGTGTGCAACAAATATGAGTTAAACACGATCTTTAACGTGTGTTATCTTACTCATATGAGATCAGATTTGAGTGATTCAAAAACCTGTGTAAAGAGTGAACAAAAATCTATAACTTTCATGTTTTAAGTTTTTCACCATTCGACATTTATAAGGGTAAAAAACGGGGCCGAAAATGCCAAAAATATCAAGAAAATCAATAACTATTTGATATATAAAAAATAAAAGTTTGAAATATTTAACAAGATTTATACCAAATTAAAGAGGATTAAATTTTAAAAATTATGGTGAAATCGGTTTTTTGTAAAAGTTTGTCGTTTGAAAGATATTTGCGTTTGAAGTTTTAGGATGGAATAAAGAAACAGGTTAAAATGACCCCTAACCGAATTTAAAAAGAAAAAAGGGAGAGAGAGTGGGTGGTGGACACTTGTCACATCGTGAGTGGCTTTCTAGCCTCTGTAGACTTTGTATTTTTAGTCCCCTTTGTAAGGGATCGCACCTCTACGAGGCATATGTGTGCAAAGTAAAAAGTACCGTGTAAATATAATTTCTATGAGGCATATTGTTTGTTTTGTGGTTTGGGTATATATAAAATTGCCTCTTAAATTAAAGTAACTATTATTATACGACTAAGACATGAATTTTGGGAGGAAAATAGGAAAAAATTAAAATATGTGTTGCTATATAAGCCTAACCAGAAGGACCTACTTAACTGCATATCAGTCTAAGAATAACACAATTCCCAGGTCTTTAGGATCACACCTACATGACAACACATAAATTGCTTATATACACTATATAATCAATATATAAGGTGCAAACTAAGTGATCTCAATCATACATCACAACTTACTAATGACTTATTGCTCCAATGGCTTCACTTCTCAATACCTGCATCCTCCTTCTCCGTCTCTTTAACTGTTTATATATTCTTTTCCCACTACTCCAATTTAGGTCCTAACAATCTGGTCATTAATGGTGGATCCAATTGCACAAAGCCAAATAGTTAGATCGATTTTTATTATGGGCATGGTTGGATATGTGGTGAAACTATGTTTAACGATAGAAATAAGGTTGTCTACGTACAATGCGACGTTGATTGGGGGTTTCAGAGGAAAATGTTATACCAAGGGAAGATTTCCAATTATGGCCTGTCTTGTGTACGTACGTAGAACCATCGTTGTTATTATGGTAATGTATATCATCCATGTGGATGCATCTATGTTTGATGTTGAAAATTTAGTAACTTATATTGTGCTTCATCATCCAAAGCATTCGAGGTGTTTCGTCAAATGGCATTGTAACCTGGTTGTTTCGGGTTTCAAAGGTTATTGGCATCTTGGGATCTTTCTTGGGCCTATGAGTTCAATTTGAGGTTTACTCAGCTTTTAGGCGCCTTTTCATTATTTCAATCGTATGTTGTGGCTGTACACGTTTCTTTTTAAGGTTGTTGTGTAGGAATGTTTCGTTGTCGTTTAGTGATTGTATCTTTTGACCTTTTGCTTTATTTTTTTATTTTTTTTTTATCAAAAATATTGACGTCAGAAAGAAAATTTTATAGTTGTGTTACACTATTCGTAACTAGTTTTATCTAATGAGATAATCATATTTTACTGTTAGCGCTGAAATTCATAGCTGACTATAAAATTTTATAAATGTTGGATGCTTTGAATGCTAAGTACCATTATAGTAGATAATCATGTGATCACAATACACATTTAGTCGAGCTATATAGATTGAACACATGAACTGATGAAAAATGAGGTGCAAAAATGTTGGAATATAACAAAGTCCGAGTCCTCAGGTTCAAATTGAGAGGTAAAATATAGATAGTTGATAGTGTACCATTAATAACAACCTTAAACTATATTTAGATGCTGTTATTCTAATTAAGACTTCGACCACAAATTTTTTAACTAATCCATGTATAAAGGGTATTGTAATATGATGGTGATGAACAGAACTAAATAATAATCCAATAATGGATTTCTTATTCAAAACATACACAATCTTCCTCCTCTCTCAATCTTTTTTGTTTTCAGTATTTGATGCCCGAGACTTCGGCGGTGGAGCTGGAGCAAATACATTGATCAGTGATGGAGGGGCTGATTATGGAAAACCAGAAATTGTGACTAATTCCTTAGGACACTGGAAAATCGATAACCCAAATGCGGGTGTGGCTGCTATGCAACTACAATTGATGCCTAACGATAAAGTTATCTGGTTTGATGCTACAACACTCGGACCTTCTGCTATAAAGTTGGAACCCCCGGGAAATTGTCCACCAAATCCAGATACAAACAACGCACCAGATTGCTTTGCTCATGCTATCGCTTATGACTGGAAAACCACAAAAGTTAGAACCATTGTGGTATGTTAGCTTCTAACTAATTATTACTCATGTATATATATGAGGATTTAATTACTTGATGAGTTTGAAAGCATTGTATTATGGCAGTTGTCCGGTGAACCATGGTGCTCATCGGGAAATCTATGGCCTAATGGTAACCTTGTCGCTACTGGAGGTACCTTCAGTGGTGTCAAAGCTGTTAGGATGCTGCCTAAAGATGATCTTAATGCAAACTTTATCGAAAGAAAAAATGTTCTTGGTGATTTCAGATGGTAAGTGTAAACAATTACCCAATCAACCAGCTGTAGATACTTCTAATACATGCTTGAGATAATGTGAAGTATGTACTGTAATGTATGACTTGAAATGGATTCAATCACAGGTACGCAACTAATCAAGTTTTAGAGGATGGGAGCGCATTACTGGTGGGTGGTCGGGACGCCTTCAGCATTGAGATTGTGCCACCAACACTTGACTTCGTCCCGAAAAAGATCGACTTCCCTTTCCTTAAAGAAACATGTACACCCCCCAAGGGACCAAACCGGTACATTGAGAACAATCTTTACCCTTTTGTTTACCTACTTCCTGATGGAAATACTTTCCTGTTTGCGAACGACCGGGCCGTCACTTTCTGTACGAGATCTGGACAGATTCTTGTAAAGCATCCAGTGTTACCAGGAGGTTCCCGTAACTATCCTTCTTCTGGAATGTCTGCGCTTTTTCCTCTTAAACTTTCGGAAGACAATCAACGTGTTCTTAATGTTGAAGTCGTCATCTGTGGTGGTAACATACCAGATGCATTCGAAATGGTTGATGCAAAGCATGTGAACGAAAAGGTGTTTGTAACTGCTTTAAAGGACTGTCATAGAATCAAACCCATGGTAGGAAATACAAAATGGGAGAATGAGCAGGACATGCCATCTCCAAGGGTCATGGGAGACCTATTACTCCTCCCCAACGCTCATCTCCTCATGCTTAATGGTGCCAAAAAGGGTACAGCTGCTTGGGAGGATGCCATAGACGCTAACCTCGTCCCACTCTCATATATGCCCTTTAAGCCTATGGGTCAAAGATTTAAAGAACTCAAGAAAACAGCTATTGCCAGGATGTATCATTCTACTGCAGCATTGTTACCAGACGCCACAGTTTTGGTTGCTGGAAGCAACCCACACCAGTTCTACACTATTCCCAATGTTGAATTCCCAACTGAACTGAGAGTCGAGAAATTCTCCCCTCCTTACTTGGATTGTAAACTCGACAAGGACAGGCCAAAAGTATGCGATCAAGGTAGTGATAAGGTCTTGAAGTATGGAGCACCATTTAAGGTTAAAGTTATAATTAAATCTAACATAAAGCTGGAGCCTGGTGATGTTAAGGTAACCTTGATATACCCGCCATTCACCACTCATGGATTCTCCCAGAATCAGAGACTGATCATTCCCGTAATAAAGGGGGTTGAAAATAATGTGATTTGCGCTCTTGCACCGCCAAACGGAAAGGTTGCACCTCCTGGGTACTATATGTTGTTTGTGAGTCGCCTTGGCATTCCTGGACATGGTATTTGGGTCCATATTGATTAGATTTGTTGTAACCATAGAAGTTTTCTTAAGCTTTTTGTATATGTTTATTCTCTTTAAATTTAGCATGTAATCCAATTGTCTATACAATGAGTCATTAAGGTGACTCAATGGTCTCTCATGACCTTGTAAGAGCCGATATAAACTAAGCTGATACATCGTGTTTAACTGTTGCCCCTTCAGTTCAAGAATTAATTAGTGTTCTATCTTTCTATTTTTCGCTGTTTTTCGGAATAAGCTTTTGTTTTTTCTTTTTCGTAAATGTTGTCTACTTCTAAATGGTAGTATTAAGTAACTATCTTTTGAAAAGTAAAAACATAAATTTGTTGGTAGAACGTACGATAATTTCTGTAAGTCGTGAACGACTAACACCCTGGTTACTTGCACGGATTACTTCGATCGTGAAGATGACACACACAGCAATATCAACAGAAAAAGAAGAGAAGCTTTGCACAAGTAAGTACCCTAATCGATCCTTGATTAGTATGAAAGAATGACGTACATAACTCGTCCCCCCCTCACCTCCTTCTATAGAGATGAGGGGGAGGGTAAACCGACTTTGTAAGTCGGCTGTAAACAGGACACGGGTTGGGCTTGGGACACAAGCCAACCAAACCGACTCTACTTAACTAAGATAAATTTAAGCTTAACACTCTAACCCCTAGACTTAGTTATAAGCTAATATGAAGACTAATTACATAACAATTTCCACCTTAGGCTTCATATTAGCCTATACCGACCTTCAACAACTCCAAGCAATGTTGTAACTTCCGTCCAGGTACCACATTCGTCAAGGCATCCGCAGCATTGTGTTCAGTACCCACCTTCAGAACTTCAACCGTCTTAGCTTCCAAGACCTCTTTGATAAAGTGGTAACGCACATTGATGTGCTTAGTTCTTTCATGAAAAACATGATTCCGCGATAAGTGAATCGCGCCCTGATTATCACAATTAACTGCAACAGTGTTAAGCTCCACGCCCAACTCTTCTAAGAGTCCCCTTAGCCAAATTGCTTCCTTCACAGCCTCCGTAAGGGCCATATACTCCGCCTCTGTAGTTGAAAGAGCCACCACATGTTGTAGCGTTGCCTTCCAGCTTACAACACATCCCTGTACTAAAAACGCGTAACCTGTGATTGACCTACCTTTATCCGGATCCTTTGTGTAGTCCGAATCAACAAAACCCGTTACGTTCACATGGTTGCTACGATCTGTCCCATACACCAAACCCACGTTTGCAGTACCCCGCAAATATTTCAAAATCCACTTCACTGCTTCCCAATGCTTTTTACCTGGATTCGCCAAATATCTGCTAACTACACTTACCGCATACGCTATGTCTGACCTTGTGCATACCATCAAGTACATTAAGCTCCCAACCGCATTTGCATATGGCACCCTACTCATCCTTTCAACATCACAATCCCTAACCGGACAATCCTTCAACGACAGCTTGAAGTGCCCACCCAATGGCATCTTAACCGATTTCCCATTGTCTATTCTATAATTATTTAAAATCTTAGAAACGTACCCGGATTGTGACACCCTCAGAATCTTGCGACTCCGATCCCTAATGATCTCCATACCAAGAATCTTCTTTGCTTCCCCGAGCTCTTTCATGTCAAACTCCTTTTTAAGCAAAGACTTGATAGACCCAATCTCAGCCTTGCTTTTACAAGCAATCAACATATCGTCTACATATAACAGTAGATAGATATACTCACCTGGTGCATAACTCCTGTAATATACGCAGTTGTCGTAACTGCTACGCTTGAACCCGTTGCTCAGCATGCACTCATCAAACCTCTTATACCATTGCCTAGATGACTGCTTCAAACGATAAAGGGACTTCTTTAACAAACATACCTTGTTACCTTGTTCATAACCCGGTGGCTTCCTCATGTAGATCACTGCTTCAAGATTCCCATTTAAAAATGTCGTCTTTACATCAAGCTGCTCCAGCTCATAATCTCTACATGCAGTTAATGCAAGTATAACCCGAATAGATGTGTGTCGAACTACCGGCGAAAATACTTCATTATAGTCAATGCCTGCCCTTTGAGTGAATCCACGAGCCACCAACCTCGCCTTGTGCTTAGGCTTTTGAACACCTTCAATCCCTTCCTTTATTTTGAACAGCCATTTGCAGCTCACCAGCTTTTGCCCAGCTGGATGATCCACTAACTCATAGGTCTCATTCTTCTTTAGAGAATCCACCTCTTCATCCATAGCAGCTTTCCATTTAGATCTATCTTTACAAGTAACTGCCTCCTAGTATGTCAATGGTTCATGAGTATCTTCTTCCTCTGCTCCAGCAAACGCGTAAGCAGCCATATTACTTTCCTCTCGAAACCTCAAAGGTTTTGTGCTTGTCCTTGGCTCTCTATCCCGAACCAACTGATAATCTGTGAGATCCGGTGTTTGATCATGATCCTAATCCCCTGCATCTTCATCATCGCCATCTTCCTGACCATCAATCAGATCTTCCTCAAGCAAATGATTATTTAACCTCTGCAGTTCCACCTCAACCTGTAATTCCTCAACAGACTTATCAGTACATGCACCAGAATCCTTCAACGTATCTTTATACATGACACTTTCATTGAAGACCACGTTCCTGCTAGTGACTATTTTAGGTGATTCATTATCAAGCCTGTATAGCCTGTACCCCTTCACACCTTCAGGATACCCCAAAAGAACGCATTTTACCGCTCTCGGCTCGAGCTTACCTTGTTTAACGTGTGAATATACGACACAGCCGAAAATCCTCAACATCCCATAATCACTTGGATGTCCCGACCACATCTCCATAGGTGTCTTTTTCTCAATCGCTGTGGATGGTGACCTATTTATAAGATATGCGGCCGTACATGTCGCTTCCGCCCAGAAGGTCTTGGGCAATCCAAACTGAATTAATAAACAGCATACCTTATCCATGAGAGTTCTATTCATCCGTTCTGCTAATCCATTCTGATGCGGCGTCCCGACAACTGTCAAATGTCTAGCAATCCCACTCTCAGTACATAGCTGCTCAAACTCCCGATTACAGAACTCAAGACCATTATCTGTCCTTAGCTTCTTAACCGTCCTCCCAGTCTGATTCTCTACTAACTGCTTCCACTCTTTGAACTTTCCAAATGCTTCGTGTTTGAACCTGAGAATATAAACCCATACCCTCCTGGAATAATCATCAACAATAGATAAGAAATACCTCTTACCCCCTAATGATTCCACCTGAGACGGACCCCATAAGTCTGAATGAACATAGTCTATCACTCCCTGAGTAGTGTGCCTTCCTACACCGAAACTGACTCGATGTGACTTTCCCATAACACAATTCTCACAAAAATTGAGCTTACCTATACTTTTCTTGCCAAAAAGCTCCTGCTTTTCCAACACCTGTAGTCCCACCTCACTGATATGACCCAGTTTTTTGTGCCAGACCTGCGCAAGACTGTCTTTTTCTTCAACACTAGCATTAAGCTCACCTACCACTGCATGTCCATCCAATGAGTATACGCAATTATCCCTTCGTGTTCCAGATAAAATAACCCTGGAACCATTAATCACCTTGATTTTGCCCAACTGCATTTTTACGGTATATCCCTCTTTTTCAAGAGTTCCTAGCGATATCAAGTTTCTTTTCAATTCAGGAATATACCTGACATTGTGTAATACAAAACTTGACCCATCTTTCAGTTGTAGCCTGACCTTGCCAATACCTCTAATCTTGCACTCCCTGTTGTCACCCAACAGTACCCTGCCCCCAACGCATTTCAGAAAATCAAAAAATATGTCTGACCTAGGTGTCGTGTGGTATGAACCTCCTGAATCCATAATCCAATCCAATAAGGCTTCTGCACTCATCACCATCATCACCTCAGAACTGTCATAAATCGAACCACTAGAGCTTGGCTGATCATCTTTCTTGACAAAACCATTTGACTTCTTGCGATTATTCTTCGGACAGTTTCTCTTCAAGTGCTCCTCAGACTGGCAAATATAGCACTTGAGTCTTCCACCTCGAGACTTAGATCTTGACTTTCCCCTAGACTGATGCGTATTCCTGCGATCAGTTCTTCCCCTCACATATAACCCTTCACCATCATCCCCCTTCGACTTAGATCTTTCTTTGATTTCCTTTAAATTCAGTGTGGTCATCACATCCTCCAAAGTCAAAGCTTCCCGTCCATAAAGCAAGGTATCCACAAAGTGTTCGTATGACGCTGGTAAAGAAGTGAGTAATAATAAAGCAAGATCTTCATCCTCGAATTTTACCTCAATATTTGCTAAATCAAGAACGATTTTGTTGAACTCATCTATATGCTCGGAAATCGTACGTCCAGCCAGCATGTACAATGTATACAACTTCTTCTTAAGGTACAACTTGTTGGCCAAGGACTTTGTCATGTACAAAGTCTCAAGCTTGGACCAAACCCTCGCTGCAGTCGTCTCCCCGGTAACCTCTCTTAGAACCTTGTTACCTAAACACAAAATCATGGCACTGTGAGCTTTCTTGTTTAGCTCAGCTTTCGCTGTAGCATCCATATTTGCGGGTAAAACCTCCAGAGCTGCTTCACATCCATGTTGGATTAATAAAGCACGCATCTTGACTCTCCATAACCCGAAATCACCAGTTTCATCGAATTTCTCGATTTCAAACTTGGCTCCCGTCATTCTTTAATCCCTTTATTAATTTGCTAAACCTGGTAAATAACCCGCACAATCACAAACTAACAAAGTCCCTTGTGCAAAAAATTAATACCTTCAAATTAATAACCTTTTGTTTTCTAAACATAAAAACAAATCAATGAAAATAGAATCTGTAAAATATTGGATCCCCACCAATATAATAATCCGATTATTAATATGTTGACTTTTAAATAAAAAACCAACAACCAGATCTAGTGTTCTTCTTCTTTACCACATCAAAGAAAAACAACCACCACCTGCTCCGTTGATCTCCAATAGACCAGAAACCAATGAACCCTTAAGACTTTTACACCTTGTCGCAAACCCGGACAATCGAAGACCTAAAGAACCCTTTACCTGTCGAAACCCTCTGCTCCTTGATGTCCACGAACCTGAACACCAAGAATAATTGTTGTCGATAACCTTGTAGCCCAAACAGAATATAACTCCTGCTCCTACAAGAAGAATGAACAACAAAAAACCCTTCAAGATCGATCCTAGTAACCAGAAACCTTCGCGAACCTGTCTCTGATACCACTTGTAAGTCGTGAACGACTAACACCCTGGTTACTTGCACGGATTACTTCGATTGTGAAGATGACACACACAGCAATATCGACAGAAAAAGAAGAGAAGCTTTGCACAAGTAAGTACCCTAATCGATCCTTGATTAGTATGAAAGAATGACATACATAACTCGTCCCCCCCCCCCCCCCCCCCCTCACCTCCTTTTATAGAGATGAGGGGGAGGGTAAACCGACTTTGTAAGTCGGCTGTAAACAGGACACGGGTTGGGCTTGGGACACAAGCCAACCAAACCGACTCTACTTAACTAAGATAAATTTAAGCTTAACACTCTAACCCCTAGACTTAGTTATAAGCTACTATGAAGATAATTACATAACAATTTCTTTTATCACGTGGACAACAAATTTTGAAATAAAGTTATAACATGTATCTAATTAGAAACTTTGTCATGTAAACCTTATCTCATGCCATTAAACAATTAGTATAAATTAATTGCTTTCCCTTAACTTTATGATAATTTAAGTATTAGTAACTGCCAAACTTTAATGAAACTATATTGATCGAGCTGAAACATCTATCCAGTTGAGCAACAACAATTTATAGATGCGTTAATTGCTTGATGTACGCGTTTAGTCATAACTAGACAAGGAATTTGGTTACTAAACATCGGTAGTGTCTCATCCAACATTGCTATATATAAGACAAGGTCTATGAAAACATTTGATTTTCCTACCATTGCAACCATTATCTTGTTACATGTTATGTTAATGAAAACGTGACGAATTTAGTCGAGTTATATGTCATTCACAAGAAAGATTTTTAGTGATCCGGGTGTCAAAGGAAGATGAATTCTCAGTATTTTTTAGTAATTCATAATCATATTATTGTCCTTAAGTCAATGTAATAGGTAAGTTTTGCTATGTGAAATACAACACGCTTTATTTAAGAACAGAGATTGTTGCAATCTACTAGTGTCCTGAAACTACTGTTAGAATTATTTGCTTAAGAATTTCCCTTATATCACAGCAAATAGTTTAGCTAAGTTATTTATATAGAAGGTTGAGTGATGGTTATCTAAACAATTCACTTTGCAACAATGGCTACACTATTAACAACCTTTTTCCTCCTTCAACTTTTTGCAATCTCGGCTTTTACAAGCCCATATTATCGTGGGGGTGCTCCAGCCGCGGCTCCTGTTCCTGGTGGCGCTGCAGCCCCAGGTCCTGATGTCACTGCTGCCACGGGTCCTGCTGATGGCAACACACATGGAGAATCTGATTATCCAAAGCCAGAGATCGAGACTAATTATAAGGGCGCATGGGTGATTGATAACCCAAATGTGGGTGTATGTGCCATGCAACTACAGTTGATGCCTAACGATCAGGTTATATGGTATGATGCAACATCGCTAGGTCCTTCAGCTCGTAAATTGGAACCGGAAGGAAACTGTCCGATTAACCTTGATGCAAACAACAAATCTGATTGTTGGGCTCATGCTCTAGCTTATGACTGGAAAAGCTCCAAAAGTAGAACCATTAAGGTATGTTCAAATCTACCTGATTTATTCATATGAGATGAGTTATTTAGCAGATTAATTAAATAGTACGTTTAAATATGTTATATACTTTCTTACAGTTGGGGGGCGAACCATGGTGCTCATCAGGAAACTTGTGGCCTAATGGTAGCATGGTGGCTACTGGAGGCACGTTGAGTGGTGTCAAAGCAGTAAGAATGATGCCTATGGATGATCTCAAAGCAGATTTTATCGAAAAAAGAGACGCTCTTGGCGATTTCAGATGGTATTCATACGTTTATATATATAACTTCATATGTTATATGTCTTGGTGTTTTAAATCATTTTACACTCAATAGTCAATAAAAAGTTTCATTTTGTCACTTAGTGTTGCCAGTTCTCAAAGTTTTGCAAAAAGAATGTGTCATTTTGTCCTATTTTTCATATAACAGTAACGTACTTTAGCTACTCATTGTACAAGTCATAGAATATGAAACACTTCTACAAAGATCAATAAGCAAATAGCACAATAGTGTGTGCAATAACCAATGTGAAATATGCAACCGAGATAAATGTGTTACTATTTTGTGGCATTAGCCCGTGAACGATCAGTATGATTGTTCACATTTTTTCATTTATGACAAAAAGGACATGTAACGCATTAATCTTATACTGAATCAATCACATACAGGTATTCATCAAACCAGATATTGGAAGATGGAACTGCGATAGTTGTGGGAGGTCGAGAAGCATTTAGCTATGAGATTGTACCACCGTCACTTGAGTTCCAACCCAAAAAAGTTGACCTACCTTTCCTTAAAGAAACATGTACACCGGCCAAGGAACCAAACATGTTCATCGAGAACAACCTCTACCCATTCCTTTTCCTCCTTACAGATGGAAATGTGTTCCTATTTGCTAACAATCGATCCATCACATTAAACCCGACATCAGGGAAGATCATTCAAGAACATCCTGTGTGTCCTGGTGGATCCCGTAACTACCCTCCATCTGGTAATTCAGCTATTCTTCCATTAAAAATGTCCTCAGATAACACTCGAGCCCTTAACGTTGAAATTGTCATTTGTGGCGGTAACAAGCCTGATGCATTTGAAAAGGTGGATGTAAAGCATGTCAAAGACAAAGAAAATGAGTTTGTACCAGCACTTAAGGATTGCCATAGGATCCATCCAATGGACAAAGATGCACAATGGGAAGATGAACAAGATATGCCATCATCAAGGATCATGGGGGACCTTTTACATCTCCCAACAGGAGATCTAATCATGATCAATGGTGCACAAAAGGGTACTTCTGGTTGGGAAAATGCGATAGAACCTAACTTTACTCCTCTCTTATATCAACCATTTAAACCAATGGGTAGCCGGTTTACAGAAATGAATCCAACAAATATATCAAGGATGTATCATTCGTCATCTGCATTGTTGCCTGACACTAAGGTTTTGGTTGCGGGTAGCAACCCACACCAGTTCTATACTTTCAATGCCACGTTCCCAACGGAGTTGAGAGTTGAAAAGTTTTCCCCTCATTATTTAGACTCTAAGCTTGACATACAAAGACCTGTGGTCGATGAAAAAGGGACAGATAAGGTCTTAAAGTATGGAAAACCATTTAAGATTACCGCTAGTCTCCAATCGAAAAAACCATTGGTTCTCGGTGAGGTTAAGGTAACCATGTTGTACCCACCATTCACCACTCATGGTTTCTCACAAAACCAAAGGATGATTGTTCCTACATTGACAGACGTCGCTGTTAATGTGATCACTGCCTTGGCGCCGCCGTCTGGAAAGTTTGCTCCTCCAGGGTACTATATTCTTTTTGTGAATTATCTTGGCGTTCCTGGAACCGGTATTTGGGTTCACATTGACTAGGTAGAGTCTAAACAAATATTGATTTGTTTTTTTCATTTATTGGTTGTATTGATGATAATTGTAATTGTCATGAGTTGAACTGATTGATGATCGTCCTTCTAAATTTTGGTTCGGATCCATTGTAATAAAAGAAAATACAAGGCATTGATATAGACTGTATCATCAATTTCAGCTAATTTAATTGAATATTCGTTTTTTGATTATTCACTTACTTTCAAATTCAATCATTCAATGTGTTTTCTTCTTCTGTTGCATATATTTGATGTTTTGTGTCTCAAATATAATCTGATAATCAGGGTATTTTGTGTCTGTGATTGTCAAAGTTGGATGAGATAAATTCATAAGGGGAATTTGGGAGTTGGGACCTGTCGAAATGAAAGTCATGAAGGGCTTCTAATATACTTAAGAAGTGACATGAATTACGACCTTTCGACAGTCCAGAGATGCAACTGCCGCAAGTTGCAAGCTTTCCAAAAGCGGTTTGGACACGGCTATTCGTTTTAACGACTAATGAGGGACTCGTCGGCTATTCATTTTAATGACTAAAGAGGGACTCGTTAAAATTTCATGACCCTAAAATCAAATTATCACCAAGTTGATCAGTTATATATAAAAACACATATAAATATTGCAATCTTAATGTTTAAGGCTATGTTTGCTTTGATTTAGGCGCAAGTTTATCTATATTCAACATCTATTACTGCTATAACACAAGCATACCCAATTTACAATAACCTTTGATCGTTTATGAGTATACGTGTCACCAACATTTGTGCATCTTAAGCTTAAGAATAGCAAAAACTACATGTTGTGAGGATCAATTTAAACAATAAGCGGCCTAGAAACTTAGTGAAAACTATTATTAGTAACCATTTACATTAAATTTTCACTAATTATAGTACCACAGCTTGTTAGGTAATTCAAGTATAGGGGAGTAATGATGGAATAAATCATAAAGTAACTGCATTATATGGCTTCAATGCTGAAACCAAATCTCTTTTTTCTCATACATCTACGGTTTGTATCTTTTATCCTTGCCACCCCTGATAAAGTTGGCCAAATTATCAGCAATGGTGATTCATATTACGCGAAACCACAGATTGAAACCACATTCTTGGGAGAGTGAGGAGTTGATAATCCAAATGCAGGTGTGGCTGCTATGCAACTACAGTTGATGCCTAATGATAAGGTTATCTGGTTTGATACAACCGCTCTTGGGCCATCAACCCAGAAGCTAAAACCCGAGGGAAACTGCCCGCTAAACCCTGATACACATAACCAGCCTGATTGTTTTGCTCACGCAATTGCTTATGACTGGAAGATGTCAAAAATCAGGCCCCTCACGGTCGGTGCATTATTAGTTTAAGTTAATATATTATTTAGTTGAACGTTAAATAGTTTCACAAGCTTATCCTTGTTAGATTTAATTTAAATCCAGGAAAGGCCTTCGATTATTTTCATATTAAATGATAATTAGTATTTCATGCACAGATCAAGGGTGATGCATGGTGCTCCTAGGGAAATTTGTGGCCGAATGGTAACCTAGTTGCTACAGGAGGGACGTTTAGTGGTAATAAAGCTATTTGAGTGCTTGCTAACGATGTGTTGGAATAATATTCAATGATTTAATGGCATACTACTTAATTTCTATCAAATACCATCATGGATATTTATTTCAATATTCAAAGTTGTTAAAATATTTCGTCAGTTTTGATTGACCAAGTTTGGTGTTTCATATTTGAATATTAATGAGTTTAATGTCTCTTTAAATTGGTTTATTGCACCATTAAAGAGCGGAGCCTATACTTGAATATAAAACCTTCATGTAGACTTGTTAGAGACATGAAAAAATATCACACATTATCATCTAATTGTTTCAAAACCAATCTCTGTTCTTTTCCATATTCGTGTATCTACAATTCATTTGGGCCAATTGTTTTATGCAAGTTCCAAGTCATCTACCATGAGTGCACATGTTGGTTGACTGGTTGTGTTAACCTTGGGGAGCGATCGGCATTCTAGGATTGCACCACGGTCACGCCGAAATTCGCTTTCAAGGTAGTGATTCTTTCACGGCACAACTTCGGTTTCGAGTAGCATTTTCTTTTACCTTGGTCTTGTATCATTTATTTTGTTCTTATTATAGTTTAGATACAGTTTTAATCCAACAATTTGAAAGCAAATTTTTATCATCATTCAAAATGGCTGTATCTTTTAACAAAGTCTTTTGTGATTTGTCAAAATTAGAACCACTTGATGGTACTAATTATAAGCGATGGTCTCAGAAATTATTGATTTTCTTTGAGCAACTTGAAATTGATTATGTTTTATCTCAAGATGCTCCTCAAAACAAGACCACTGCTGACATCTCAATCATTCCGCTTATTGGAAGTTCTCGAAATGAAATAGATGAAGCAAAACGCAAATTTGAAAAGGATAACAGGACTGCTAGAGGCCATCTTTTAAACCACATGTCGAATTCTCTTTTTGATCTTTTTGTTAATCAAAAATCTGAAAAGATCATTTGGGAAACCCTCGAGAAAAAGTATGGTGCACATGATGCAGGTAAAAAGAAATATGTTGTTGGAAATTGGTTGCGGTTTAAGATGGTGGATGACAAGCCTATCATGGAACAAGTTCATGTGTACGAAAACTTGGTATCTGAAATGCTAAATGAAGGGATGAAGATGTGTGAAATATTGCAAGCAAATGTGCTATTGGAGAAATTCCCACCACTGTGGAATGACTATCAAAATCATCTCAAACACAAGAAACGTGATCTTTCATTGTAGGAGCTCATTAGCCATATGAGAATAGAAGAAGCGAACCGCCTAAAAGATAAGCAAATGCCTTAAGAAGAATAAAGAACATGGGTTTCTCAATATGAATATGCTAAAATCATAGGTAGTGTTATGTTTCTAATGAATTATACTATACCTGACATAGCATATACATTAAGTAGATTGAGAAGATATACACATAACCTTGAACATTGGAATGCTCTTTATCGTTTACTCCAATATCTTAAAGGTACTTTAAATGGATGTTTTCAGTTTAATAAATTTCCTGCTGTTTTAGTTGTGATGCTAACTGTTTCTGATAATGATGAAGTAAGCTCTACAAGTGGTTCTTGAATCGTCAAGAGGGATAGGGCTTAAGCCCGTAGATTGAGATAATGTGGCAGATACCTTTCTAAGGTCAAACGAAACTACATTATTCTCCTTGTGCACTGCGATCCCTTCCTTATGGTTGTGATAGTGCGTCTAATGAGCCTAGAGCTCTTAATGATTCCATAGCCCAATCATTTGGGTGGTCCTTATGAGACGGACTTGATGGATACACTAATTTACGTTGAGGCTGAGTTTTATGACTCTTAATGGTATAAAAGCTCTTTTATGAGACGAGCTTAAACCACCTTAGTAAGTGTGAAGGTGGGCCGCCTTCTATGAAAGACTTGGGTTGTCTTTCTAGAGCACTTATGAGTACCCAAGGTTCGCGCATGGCCATTAAAAGCGCCCTTGTGATTTTATCGCGGAACTTGCTAAAATCTAAGAGTTTGTAGGTGTTGTGGGGGTCTAAACCTGAGTCTATGTGGTTCAAGAATAATTCACCACTTTGATTTATTAGTCTCCTCATTTCACTATGTATCAATTCAAATCTCAAGATATTGATACATATTTACATCACTCTTCTTTTGCCTCAAAATTGTTTATTTTCTTTTCAATTAGTAGCATGCCATTTGTGGGGGATTGTTGGAATAATATTCAATGATTTAATGGCATACTACTTAATTTCTATCAAATACCATCATGGATATTTATTTCAATATTCAAAGTTGTTAAAATATTTCGTCAGTTTTGATTGACCAAGTTTGGTGTTTCATATTTGAATATTAATGAGTTTAATGTCTCTTTAAATTGGTTTATTGCACCATTAAAGAGCGGAGCCTATACTTGAATATAAAACCTTCATGTAGACTTGTTAGAGACATGAAAAAATATCACACATTATCATCTAATTGTTTCAAAACCAATCTCTGTTCTTTTCCATATTCGTGTATCTACAATTCATTTGGGCCAATTGTTTTATGCAAGTTCCAAGTCATCTACCATGAGTGCACATGTTGGTTGACTGGTTGTGTTAACCTTGGGGAGCGATCGGCATTCTAGGATTGCACCACGGTCACGCCGAAATTCGCTTTCAAGGCAGTGATTCTTTCACGGCACAACTTCAGTTTCGAGTAGCATTTTCTTTTACCTTGGTCTTGTATCATTTATTTTGTTCTTATTATAGTTTAGATACAGTTTTAATCCAACAATTTGAAAGCAAATTTTTATCATCATTCAAAATGGCTGTATCTTTTAACAAAGTCTTTTGTGATTTGTCAAAATTAGAACCACTTGATGGTACTAATTATAAGCGATGGTCTCAGAAATTATTGATTTTCTTTGAGCAACTTGAAATTGATTATGTTTTATCTCAAGATGCTCCTCAAAACGAGACCACTGCTGACATCTCAATCATTCCGCTTATTGGAAGTTCTCGAAATGAAATAGATGAAGCAAAACGCAAATTTGAAAAGGATAACAGGACTGCTAGAGGCCATCTTTTAAACCACATGTCGAATTCTCTTTTTGATCTTTTTGTTAATCAAAAATCTGAAAAGATCATTTGGGAAACCCTCGAGAAAAAGTATGGTGCAGATGATGCAGGTAAAAAGAAATATGTTGTTGGAAATTGGTTGCGGTTTAAGATGGTGGATGACAAGCCTATCATGGAACAAGTTCATGTGTACGAAAACTTGGTATCTGAAATGCTAAATGAAGGGATGAAGATGTGTGAAATATTGCAAGCAAATGTGCTATTGGAGAAATTCCCACCACTGTGGAATGACTATCGAAATCATCTCAAACACAAGAAACGTGATCTTTCATTGCAGGAGCTCATTAGCCATATGAGAATAGAAGAAGCGAACCGCCTAAAAGATAAGCAAATGCCTTAAGAAGAATAAAGAACATGGGTTTCTCAATATGAATATGCTAAAATCATAGGTAGTGTTATGTTTCTTATGAATTATACTATACCTGACATAGCATATACATTAAGTAGATTGAGAAGATATACACATAACCTTGAACATTGGAATGCTCTTTATCGTTTACTCCAATATCTTAAAGGTACTTTAAATAGATGTTTTCAGTTTAATAAATTTCCTGCTGTTTTAGTTGTGATGCTAACTGTTTCTGATAATGATGAAGTAAGCTCTACAAGTGGTTCTTGAATCGTCAAGGGGGATAGGGCTTAAGCCCGTAGATTGAGATAATGTGGCAGATACCTTTTTAAGGTCAAACGAAACTACATTATTCTCCTTGTACACTGCGATCCCTTCCTTATGGTTGTGATAGTGCGTCTGATGAGCCTAGAGCTCTTAATGATTCTATAGCCCAATCATTTGGGTGGTCCTTATGAGACGGACTTGATGGATACACTAATTTACGTTGAGGCTGAGTTTTATGACTCTTAATGGTATAAAAGCTCTTTTATGAGACGAGCTTAAACCACCTTAGTAAGTGTGAAGGTGGGCCGCCTTCTATGAAAGACTTAGGTTGTCTTTCTAGAGCACTTATGAGTACCCAAGGTTCGCGTATGGCCATTAAAAGCGCCCTTGTGATTTTATCGCGGAACTTGCTAAAATCTAAGAGTTTGTAGGTGTTGTGGGGGTCTAAACCTGAGTCTATGTGGTTCAAGAATAATTCACCACTTTGATTTATTATTCTCCTCATTTCACTATGTATCAATTCAAATCTCAAGATATTGATACATATTTACATCACTCTTCTTTTGCCTCAAAATTGTTTATTTTCTTTTCAATTAGTAGCATGCCATTTGTGGGGGATTGTTGGAATAATATTCAATGATTTAATGGCATACTACTTAATTTCTATCAAATACCATCATGGATATTTATTTCAATATTCAAAGTTGTTAAAATATTTCGTCAGTTTTGATTGACCAAGTTTGGTGTTTCATATTTGAATATTAATGAGTTTAATGTCTCTTTAAATTGGTTTATTGCACCATTAAAGAGCGGAGCCTATACTTGAATATAAAACCATCATGTAGACTTGTTAGAGACATGAAAAAATATCACACATTATCATCTAATTGTTTCAAAACCAATCTCTGTTCTTTTTCATATTCGTGTATCTACAATTCATTTGGGTCAATTGTTTTATGCAAGTTCCAAGTCATCTACCATGAGTGCACATGTTGGTTGACTGGTTGTGTTAACCTTGTGGAGCGATCGGCATTCTAGGATTGCACCACGGTCACGCCGAAATTCGCTTTCAAGGCAGTGATTCTTTCATGGCACAACTTCGGTTTCGAGTAGCATTTTCTTTTACCTTGGTCTTGGTTCATTTATTTTGTTCTTATTATAGTTTAGATACAGTTTTAATCCAACACGATGATCCTAATGCAGACTTTATTAACAAAATAATTGTTCTTGCTGTTGGGAGATGGTGCGCTGATTGAATTTTTGCTTAATTAATGTTTAGTATGAAATTATTTCATATCTTAACTACTTATAATGGAAAAATGGTCAAGTGAAATGTGGAAAACTGAAATTTAGGTCAATGCCCATAATGCCCTTGTCAAACTTTGGAAATCGAATGCCCTTGTATGGAAATCGAAGTAAATATGGAATGTCAAATGAATGGATTCCAGTTAGCCTTAAGAAAATAACTGATTGGTAAGTCATATGGTAAGTAAATATGGAATTACGAGTAAGAGAATGTCAAATGAATGTTGGTCAATGAATGAGATAATTGATTGGTAAGTCATATGGAAAGTATATTACAATTATTTTTGAAACTTATGCCAATAAATGAATAAAGGTTGCTCAAGAAAAATATATGCCAATCAATGTCAATGAATGAATATAGGGGCAGGAAAATGATTTAAGGGATGTTCAAATTTGTGCTCCCATGAAAAAATGGAAATGCACTGAGATATTTACATGTTTTCATTTCTCCGAATATATGTGAACCCAGATAGGCGGGTATGTGGTGAAGGGAGAAGGAATGGTGGGGGTTTGATAGGGAGAGGAGAAAGGGAACCTGTTAAAACACATTTAAAAGTGGTAAGTAACATACATATCTTTAATGGGTAGGAATTGTGTTAACATACATATTCAGCTGCTTGTTTTTTTGGATGAGGCGTGACTAAAATGTTATCTTGAAGATGTAGAACTTCTTTTTTGAGTTTTTTCATAACAAACTAAAAGGTTGATGATGGCACTGGAACCACAGTTTGATAGCTCTTGCCTCTTGCCATTATAATATGCTCTTTTACACAATATATAATTTATTAATGATCTTGCCTCTTACTATTATAATATGCTTTTTTATACAATATATAATACTAGCTTCATGACCCGCCCGATGGGCGGACAAACTTCATGTGATATCTTGTTAATGAAAATTTATGTACGTATGTTGTTATAACGAAGATGTATACTCACTGTCTACACTATACAAAAGTTGCACCTTGTATTAGAAGGCATTTAAAAGTTGCAACTTGGTTTACACACAATTTGTCGAAGGTAACACGTTTTCACTCATTTCTCATACTGATTTGCCAAGTTTGGTTACCTTTTATAGTCATTTTAGGGAATACCATCAAGTACAAACCAAGAGATCCTCATTGACATTAGTTTTTGTTGGAGTTGCATCTTAAGACTCAATCATTCACTTGATTAATGCATAAAAATTTATTACTACATGGTAATTGAAACTTTAAACAATCTACTTTTGTGGTAATCCATTCAGAATCAGTGCCTAAGTCAACGGTGGACAACAATTCAAAATACTTCATGGATTTGTTGCTAAATGATCGTAAGAAATCTTTCAATTGATTTTTTTGACGCCTTTTGATTATTACCACTGCCTTGCCATTATCAAGTAAGACCTTTCACCATTTAAAATCTTGATTCACCCACCCATGATCCATCACGCCTTTCCAAAAAATCACACAATAGTCTACCATCTCCTTAAATATATGCTCTCCAATATCATGATCAGCTGCACCATTCCTATCTCCAAGTTATAACTCCATACATGGATTACAGATTCTAGAAAAATTAGTTGTGAGAATATAGGTACGGATATAGCTTGAATTACATATAAATAAATCATGACAATATATTTATGGATATAGCTTGAATTAGAAAATAAATCATGACAATATAGTCAAGGCTTCATGGCATGGCATGTTTGAATAGACAATCTACTTTTAATTGTTTATTTCATAGAAATATGACTATATATACTTGTGACTTAGTTGAATTTTATAGAATCAAACAAACAACCATGTAATCTATGACTAAATGATTGCAAAAACTGTAGAAATATGAATACAAATACATATATATGTCAGCAACTTTTCAAATTCAAGTTGTTCTTTTTGCACAACAAAAGATTAGGTTTAAATGAGGAAATTATAAGTCACTTACTTTTAACAAAAGATTAGGTTTAAATGTTATATAGTGTTTATATACGCAGAGAAAGTGTCATTACCTTGTCATAGAATTTGAAATCTGAAAACTGTAGGAGGTCATCAACAGCCCATTGTGGTGAATTGTAACCTGAAATTTGGTGTGTTAGTGCTTTCAGAGGAGCAACGTGTGGCACAATTGTCACATTGTTAATGGATGGTGGTGGTGGCTCTTGGTGGTTCTTTTCGAGCTCCTATGTGGAACTGGAACTATGAGACACACAGATCGGCTGAAACGTTAGTGGTTAGCAGCAAGGCTACCTGCTAAATGAACCGGTTCAACATGAAGAAAATGCATGTTGAATGACTTGGTTCATCACAGTAGCGACAGAAGAGTGCTATGTCCTCTACACGGATGATAAAATGTTTCACTTTACATATACAAAAGTGTTCGACTAATAATCTATTATCTATAACATAAGGAGATATATCGACTAATAATATGCATATAACAATCTGTTTGTATACATATACATAGCAGGTCAACGTACATTTATTGTTGCCACTCTCATACATATACATACTTAACAGGTCCAAATGGACTTCCCTAAATTCCAGCTATTGCCTACATAAACATACACGTTAGTAATCCATCTTTATTCTTTTATTGAATTAAAAAAAATGGATGTACCAAATTTAGGGTCAACATGAGTTCCAAGAATGGCTCCGACAATAGCATTCTGGTCTTCTGTCCAAGAAGCATTGACATCATTATGCAACACATAGTTATTGACTTACGATAGCCATGTGTAACTCCTTTATTTCAAAGTGATACAAACAACTATGAAATTCGCATTATGCAACACATAGTTATTGACTTCTTGAATCAAATTAATAAGAACTTTCATGTAATCTGGTAATGAAATTATTGTGTCCTCTTAACCATGAAATTTGCATACCTCGATGAAAGCATCATGTTTATGTAGTTCTTCAAGTTTTCTGGTAACATCATGAGACTATGCTTTCTTCTGTTGAGTGTGAGTTGATTTTGGATGCATTATCACCCGATTGTAAAGCTGCATTCAAATTGTGCCTCCATGCTTTTCAATTTTTCCTGCAATGTATCATTGAAGATAGCCTCATAAACAGATCCAAAAACTATTTCAATAGTAAGATTTAGAAGGTTGTAAAAATTTGAATAAACCTTGTGCAACATTTGACCCATTTGACCAATAACCTGTTTTTAATGAGGTATTAATTTTTAGTCATGCATACAACATTAACCCCTATCGGCCCATTTTGATAAATGGTTGGAACTACATTTTTATAAAAATATATTACCTGAAGAACATGACCCATCAAATGAGGAGGAAGGTTTGAGTTACGTGTTCTGCTAGGTGGATTTGTCTTTTGTGTGTACTCGTGAGAGTATTCGACATAACGTTGTTGTGTAAACCCTCTTTACTTATAGCCATCAAGAGTCCGCTTCTGACAGTTTGGAAAGTTGGGCTTCGAGATCTTGCATTCTATGATGAAGTTGATAGAACTAAGTGGAGGAATATTATGTAGTGACAACATCCTGTAGAACCAAGTGCAGGAATGCAAGTTTGTTACCAAATATGAGGATTTATATGCATACATAGAGATGTAAAGTGTCACACTTGCACAACAGACACAACACACGTACATCTTTTATGACAATATGTGTAACCATATACGTAACAACAGTAATTTAATTTATTTTAGTACATATTTTAAGACCTAACACCACATATCAGGTCATCTTATTATTAAACTTAGCGCACGTAACCATAATATAAGCACATATAACTAAACTTTGCACATGTAACCATTCATAACAAACTGATTCTTGTGTATTCCTCTAAAGGATATACATTAGCATTCCTTTAACTTTTAGCTACAACTACGGTGATTAATCATCGAATACATTGAATAAACTAAGCAAAATATTATGCAACCAAACATTCACATATATTCATATCACATCTGATGTAATAATAAACCATAGTATATATACCTTTTTGCAAACAATGAAGTATATAAACAATAAAACACATAAGTATGTAACTACTCAAATTTCACATTGTAATCAACAGATCTATTGTATTCCTCTTGGCCTCTTCAAGGAATATAAATGCATTCAAACATACGTTGTCAAACCAGGACAACTAATTGTTATTATTATTCTTAAGTACATTTATTTCATTTTATGTTTAACAAACATTCAGTGCATTGTATGTCAACAAAGAATACCTTCCTAGAGCATGTAGTTAATCATTTCGATTATAATAAGTAGCTCCTTTATGCATTTCGCAATGTCATCAACATGTAGCATGACACAAGCCTTTGAAAGTGGATCTTTTGTCCCTCCCGTATTTAGAGTGTCATGAGCAAAACCTGAAGAAAATGATATAAATGGAGAAAGATTATGTTGTAATTCAATAAAAATATTACCGAACACAATGGTCAGATGATCTATTACTTTAATTGGTGGATACTTTGAGAATCAAATAATACAATTTTGACTTAAAAGCACCAAATACTACAACCTTGACTTATACGCAACATGGAATTGCTTAAAAGCAACTGAAATACGCAGATAAGCAGTTTTAAGGGGGTGTTTGCGATTGCTTATCCACTTTGAATTGAAACAGGTAACAACTTGCTTAATTTCAAGTGCATTTTTCATATAATATATACACATAAACCCAATAATCAATTGAGTGTTTTTGGCATTTCGAAACATGTAACATTTTCTAGGCATCTCATCGAACACTTAGTGTGCATACAATTAGAATATATAATTGTCTAATACTAAAACATGTATTAGCTTAACTACATATCTAAACACCCAAAATCATTTACAAAAAACATAACTTCATCATAAACTAAATCCAAACATATACTCGTTACTTACTTATGTATAAATTAGCTCCGCTGCTGAAAATCAAGACATTTTAACTATCATATTCCAGGTTGCTACAGTGCTTCTTTCATATACTTAATGACTAATTAAAATTCTTATAAACAATTACTTTCAATTAAAACAAAATGAAAGAGCTTTCATCGATTGTTTAAACATTAAAGAAAAAACATAAAAATTAGGGCAAAAGAAATACATACCTGCTAAAATCAATAATGATGATAGATGAATTCGATTTACATACCTAATTTCTTGTCTATGGATGGTTGATTTCTTGTTAAGGATTATGCTTAATCATGATTTTTTTGTTAGCTTAGGGAAATAAAAATTAGGTATGCATGTGTTTATGAATGGAGAGTTGTTTTTTAAATAAAAGTGATAGGGTTATTTTTGGGTGATTTGAATTTCATTGATTGTGAAAGCTGAAGAATAGGGATGAAGGTAAAGCATGGAGGCGTGTGTAAGGAGGGTGATAGGAGCGTGTATTTGTGTATGAGATAATTAAAAAGTGACAGCCTGGTATTCTTTTGCCAGCTTGGAGGTTTCCACCTATTTTTGTCATGCCAAGTGGCATATGTGAGGTGGCATGTTCCTTTATTATATATGTCGGGAGATATTAATGATCTTAGTTTTGGTCTATATTGATTGCTTAATGTCTTGTGTCTACACTTTTTGAACTTTCCTATATTTGCAGGTATAGATGATTAAGTCATTAAACTACATAAAGACTTTCACAGATTCACAAGGGCATGGACAAATGAAGAAGAAATACTACTTGATTTGAAAATTTTATATTATTGTGGTTATCTTTTGTTGTAATTTTAATGATTATGTTTTGTTAGAAATGTGGTTTACAACTTTGTAAAACGACAGTTCGAAAAAATTTAGTCGGAGTTACATGACAATTAAACTATTATCTACATTATCATCCCAGTAGTTATTTGTTTAATTTTCTTGCATTATATTCCATTGATTCGTGGTTCCAAACAAGATAATCAATCTTCCAACTTATTTCCTTGCTCAATTCTTTGGTTTTACCAAACAATATAATTCTTTCTCTTTCTCTAAGACTATTCCTTTTCTTAACAATTCTATTATATGCTACAATTTCATTAATTGTGATTCATTCGTACCAAACGCCCCCTAGGTATTTGTTGGTGGGAATGTTAGATGAATTTATGTTTAAAAAAAATGTTAGATGAATTTATAATTTATTTGCTTTTACACGTTTCGTGATCATCAAAAGCAATTTGGCGTTATTTCCAAAGAGGTTACCCACCACATATATATATCTTTTTAAATAGTTGGTATTTCCGAATATATGTTTTTTTTTTTTTTTTTGAACGGCAATTGTGACTAAATGGTTCCTAGCCCAGAAGGCGTAGCGAGCCCACACAACCAGGTTGGGTCCAGCCCAGAAGGCAATGGCACCTTTCCCTTTACGCACGCGGGAGGAAACCCCTATCGCCCTAGACAAGACTCGAACTTGAGACCTTACCTAGGAGGGTAAAACCTCCATACCGCTAGATTAGAGGCCCGCTGGTCTAAATATATGTTTTAAAAGGAGGATGTTTGTGAGATGAGAGTGGTTGACAGAATATGTGTCCGAGAATATGGTGGTTGTCGGAATATTCGTCGGAGAAGACGCTGAAATACTTGTTGTAGAAGATGGTGGATGCCGAATTACTCGCCCGAGGGAGATGATGACATGGCGAGGTAAGCAAAATAAAAATAAATAAAACGCCAAATAAGGTTACCATATTTTTGATAATATAACAATTTTGAAAGTTTCGTATGCTAGATTGGTAATTAAAAAAGTTTGTTTACTAATTCGGGAAATTTGTGAAAGTTCGTTTCCATTTAGTGGATTTAACCCTTATAAGAAAGTCAAATATCTTATGAGGCTAGATCTATAGTTATTTTTTATTTTAATATCTTACGAGGCGATGATGATCAAGTTTTCCATGAATGCGCTAATCTTATTATTTGGAGAGGCAAATTTGAATGAAAGTATCGTGGCTAGATTAAATTCTTTCCAATGCAACTTTCTTTTTTGCAACTAAAACACATTAATTTTAGCCTATATTTTCAAACTTGTTTTTTAAGTTTAACTTTTACTTTGAAAATTCATCAGCTGAAATGTTTAAATCATCAAGTGAAATGATTTGAATTATTGTTGTTTGAGATTTTGTAAATATTTAGAATTTTGGAAATGTCAATTTTTTTTTTCATACCTAAAATGTCTCAGCCGAAATATCAACTTTTTTTAAGCATTCATAATTAGAGTTTTTTTTGGGAACTACAAAACTTTTGAAACTTTTTGTAATTTGAAAGTTTATGGAATAAAAATTAAGATTGTGACACAAATTACGAGAAATCAAAGGTAAAAGCTATTATTTTAGGTTAAGGATTCCTCCGATAAAATATATTACTAAAAAAACAGTTAAGTACAATGGTTGAGGGTAAGTCTCACAACTTGGCCCAAGAAGGCTATGCAAACACTCCTACAGATAATAAGACCTAAGATAGCATAAGAATGACATGTCATACTTATACATAACAAGAAATGAACCTATCTAATTTGACCAATGAATGTCATATGCATTAGCATACTCCCGATAAAAAGCTATACATGTCAATGTAAAATAAAGTGGTGACTTAAAAAAGATACAAAATTATATCTCATCCTCAAAAGACTAAAAAAGATTCAAAATTAATCCTAAAAAGTTAAAATATATGATTTTCATTTGGAATTTTCTAAATATAAATATCAAGATTTTACCTAAACATGTATTCAAAGTAACATTTATCATAGTAACTTTATTTCTTTTTATGACTAGAAGCTTTTCATGAACATCCAACATTTGAACTAGCAAGAACCGACGCACCAACACATCTTACAACTCAATTAAATGCAAAAATATAAAAGAGAACACACCTACATCAACGCGAACATAATTTGTCGAAAACCTTACACTCTTACCGCTATGTGCGACACTTGGCTATTAGATGCAATGCTTCAATCCCGTATCATTACGCTATCGGGAATGACAAACCACTTATCACAATATCACATATCGTTAATTGTTGCCGCTAGGAATTTTTGTTGCTATGCACGGGTACTCGTCTAGTCTTAAAAAATGTAAAAATCATTACAGGTATTCATCAAACCTGGTTTTGGAAGACGGGAGCTGCATAGTCGTTGGAGGTCGTGAGTCATGGTACCACCACAACTCGACTTCACACCCAAGAAATTCGATCTCCCGTTCCTCCAATAAACAACCACACCCGCTTTTGGACCAGGGCCACCCATAGAGAACAACTTATACCCATTTCTCTTCCTACTTCCTGACGGTAATGTATTCATATTCGCCAAAAATCGAGCCATCAGTTTTTTTTTTTTTTTTTTTTTTTTTTTTTTTTTTTTTTTTTTTTTTTGTGCAAAGGTGAATTATATTAATCACTCCAAAATTTTGTACAATGCTTGGCATAAACATAATATTTTGGACATGTCCCAAAACAGAGAAACAAACTACACAATCTTTTATCCAATATCAGTCAATACAAGAAAAAACTATATCACACCATACTAGATACAATTCTTCACATCAGGTAATCACAATCCTGCACATCCACATTGCTTTAGCAATCAAGCATTCCTTAGTCACTCCAATTCACCTTATCGTGCACCATAACCATCTACCTACATTTCCAAATCTCTTTTCCACAAAAACCATTCAACCTACCACCACAATGGCTTAAGTAGAACAAGAGTTTGGCTTCACTAGGCACCCATAACCCCTCCAAGTCAAGGGCTATACCATATGTGCTACATTTCCATCTCAAGAATGTCTTCACACATATGGGAATACACACCTTGAGGGAGGACCACCCTTACCTCCTTGGCAGTGTATAGATAGGACCAAGTAAGTCCATCTTTCATTCCTCGCTATTCCTATCTTCATACACTGCCCACCAACTCACTTTACCCTTCACAAAAGGAAACCTACTTTATGGTTTTGAACAATTCTGTATTCTAAAAAGTACCCAAACAGACCTTCAATTACCTAACAAATGCCTATTGTAGTATGTTTGAATTCCTTTTTAAGAAACACATAACTGTTAAACCAAGTTACAAGGCCATCTCTTGTAAGTGAGCTTCATATCCTCAAATTCCATTACTTAAGAAATTGAAGATTTCAGATATGTATCAATCTCTAAAGAAGAGTGCAGATTCCAATGCTCATTCTGCATTTAAGTGCTTCCATAATAGAAAACATTGAGCTTTCTATCATCATTTTCTATCATCATTCAAGCAGGATACTACTTTATAATTACTCAAACCCCAACACACTCATAAGTAACTTTAAAGATCCATATATGTTACCCGAGCACCACATATGTGAAGCAAAAGCTTACATTGAGCATATAGTAGAAAGGTAAATAAGGTACTAGCCCACTGCTTCCACATAAACCATTCATCCAAACACCCCTTTTAATTATGATCAGCAAGATTAATCCAATATCACCTCCCAAAGATTGTAAGCTTCCTTAACTGCATTAGTAGTTTTGACTGTTATAGTCATTAGTTTACTTCTTACCACTTCTCTTATGACACTTATCACGGTATTTTTGTCTCTTTCCTCCTGTCTGAACTCTCTAAAGTTTCTTTCCTGCCATATGTAGTAAGTTGTAGCAGCAAAACAAAGTTTTTTGACGATACTCCAGATACTATTGTGACTTTGAATTCTTCCCATACTTATCACATACTCATCCCATGTTGTTGCATTTGAACTTATCCTGTCCATCATCTTAATTTCATTCCAAACCTCATATTTGCATTTAAAGAATAGGTGGTCATGTGAATCAGCACAACTCTTACACAGTGAACATTGCATGCTTTTGTTAGGATACCACTTCAATAACTTGTCTTGTGTGAGTAGTTTATGTTTAATTGCCAACCAAAGAACAAAACTATGTTTAGGTATACAGTGATAATACCACACAAGTTTATCCCAGCTCACCTTACATCATCATATCTCATATCTTTCCACACTTGGTTGTTTGCAAACTTAACCTCACTTCCATTCTTAGTAACCCAAACAGGAGAATCTAGTTAACATAGGAACTGTCAGTGATTGAATTTGACCATATTTAGTATTCCATTCTTGGGGCCATCTCCAACCATTAGTATCAAGTACATCACTCAGTTTGCTCTTATCATTAAAACCTGCTGAATAAATGTCCCTTCTACTAATAGTTTTAGCTAAAGCTTGTTGATCATCCCATCTGTCATACCATGCAGAAATAGTTTTACCATCACCCACCTTGTATTTAATGTGATCTTCAACATCCTTTCTTAATTCCATCATTGTCTTCCAACTCCAACTGTCAGTTTTATAACTCTGTACTACCCAAACACTCCTACCCTTAGTACTTATCCATTTTACGCACAATGATTCCTTCATAATAGCAATGTTCCAAATGTGTTTGATAAGAAGAGCTTTGTTCCATTGTTCTAATGGTTTAAGACCTAGCCCACCTGGATCCTTTGGTCTACTATACACATTTATTTCCATGCTACCCTCGCTTTTCCTCTTGTTAATTCATCATTACACCATTGGAATCCTTTGAACAATTTTTCAATGTCATTAATGACTGCTTTAGGAAGCTTGAATACAGATCCCCAATATACTTGCATAGATGAGAGTACAGATGCAATTAACTGACCCCTTCTAGCATATGACTAACTTTTATTCTTCCAATCATTGAGTTTTTGTCTCACCTTATAAATTAAACCTTTGCAATCTTTTATTCAAAGTTTTTTGTCAATTAGTAAAACTCCAAGATATCTCACTGGCATTTTACCAATTTTGAATGGCAAAATTGATTGTATACTTTCAATTTCTTCCCTGTTTAAGCTTCCATAGAACATAGTACTCTTGCCCAGGTTAGGGTAAGGCCTAGATACTTTACTGAATTTGCCCAATGCTCTTTTGATAGTACTCACAGAAGATGCATCTCCATGACATAAAATCAATAGATCATCAGCAAAGCATAAGTGTGTCAGTTTAAGGCTTTTGCCAGCAAAATGATATTTGAAATTCCTTTCTTTGGTAATTTCATCCTTTATGAACAAATTTAGAACCTCCATAACTAGTGTGAATAGGTATGGTGAAATTGGGTCACCCTGCCTAAGCCCTTTACCTCCATTGAAATAACCATATCTTTCTCCATTAACATAGATGGTAAAGTGAGGAGTTGTTACACATGTTAAGATTCAATTAATCATCTATTTAGGGAAACCAAACTTGTGTAAAATACCACTAAGAAACTCCCATGAAACTGTATCATAAGCCTTCTCGACATCAATTTTGAATGCACATCTTTTTGGTCCATTAACATAGTTGTAACCCTTAAGCAACTCTTTAGTAAGAAGTATGTTGTCTGTGATTGCCGTGCCAGGAATAAAAGCACTTTGATTCTGATCTACCAAATTGCATAGCACCTTCATGATTTTATTTGTTAGAATTAATACTCTTATAAACCACATTGCAACAAGCAATATGTCTGAAATCAGTAACTCTTTGGGGTGTTTGGATCTTAAGAACTAAAGTGATCAGAGTTGCATTCAATTGCCCAAGAAGTTGGCCTGAAACAAAAAATTCTTTAACAGCATTACAGAAATCCTCCTTGACCACACTCCATGCTTTCTTAAAAAATTTTGATGTAAAACCATCAGGCCCAGGTACTTTGTTATCCTCAATATCAAATAAAGAATTCTTGAGTTCCTCCTCTGTCACCATTCTAGTCATTTCCATAGCTTCCATATCTGATCCTTTCTTAGTGAATAAACCATCTATTTCATCCCCCATTTGTATTGCATCAGATTTAGTACCCAGAAAATTCTCAAATTGCTTTCCCACTTGATCACCATTGACCACAATACCATCATCACAACAAATAGTAATGGATCCTGCTCCTATTCAATTTTCCTTTAAGTACTTTGTGAAAGTATCCAGAGTTTTTATCAGCATCCTTCAACCAATTCACTTTAGCTTTTTGACATAGTAATTTCTCTTCATCTTGTAAAGCAATATTGAATTCACTAAGTATTAATGTACCTTCCTTTCTCAGTTCTTTATTTGTTGGATCTTTATCAATCTTAGTCTGAATTTCATGCAATTGTTTTCTGAGCTCCTCTACTTTAACAAATAAGTTCCCATTCTTCCAGTTTAATTTTTTCATATGAGGTTTCAGAGCTTTCAAATTCTGCACAAGTTTGTACATTGCATGCCCTTGATTATAATCATTCCAATGCTCCTTAACAGTAGTTAAGAAATCCTCCTTATCAGCTATTTAATTAGCAAATTTGAAGGATCTGCTTTTTTTCTTTAAGACTTCAGGACAATTAAGTATTGCAGGGCTGTGATATGAAATTCCATAAGGGAGGAAAATAGCATTAGCATTATTGAATTTATTAAGAAACTCAATATTACACATGATCCTATCAATCTTTTTCAGAATTATGGCACCCAGATTTAGCAGGCTTTTTGTCCATGTATAGTGGAATCCAGTGCTACCTATATCTTCAACTTCAATATCATTGACACATTCTTGAAAATCCAACATATCCAGAGTCACAGAGGAACCACCTTCAGAATGATCATTTACAGTTAAACTCACATTGACATCACCCATTATGACCCAAGCCTCAGAGTTAATCAATTGTGTGTATATAGTCAAATCCTTCCATAAATCTTTCCTGTCTCTACCAGAATTTGCAGCATAAATTGATGGATCTAAACACCTTGATCTGTGTTAGATTGATACTTTAAGTTATATCACTAAGTATGCGGAATCTACTTTGTAATACTTAGAAGTTTGATTATGAATGAAACAGTTGTATATTGAATGAGAATAATTGTATGTATCAAACTGTTAACTCCAATATTATTATAATAATAATACGAGTGATCTTTGTATCACTAGGGTTACACCTTGAAGCTCTAAGAAAAACATATATCTAACTTTTACCTAGGACCTCCTTTTATAGCACAAGGAGTCCTCTTCTACAAGATAAGAACAACTCTAACAGAATAAGATATACACAAGATCTATTCTATATTTATCTTTACACGATTCCTAACAATTATCCTAACAGCAGTGGTAATAATATGTACTAGCAGTGGTAATGTGTTTCCACTGCTAGTGCATTCTTCAGCAGTTGTAATCTTCATACTAGCCGTGGTAACTGTTAGTATAATTCCCAACAATCCTCCCCTAAACTTATGATTAACATGTAAATCAATAAGTTTCTTCAAGTAGTCAGCATATATGAGGATATGGGAATTCTTCCAAACACTTATCTTCTTCTTCTCAACTCCTTATCAGCCCTCATACTTTGATCATAAATCCTCTGTAGCAAATCTTCTATGACTTCACTTCTTTCCCAACATCTAAGCCTTACTGACATCATAACAGTTAAAACTCCAGCTCTCAATGGGTATTCTTTCTCAGCTAACATAAACACATCAACTCCATCTTGAGTAGAAAGATGATGTACAGCACTTTAGTCATAGAATTTCCACAAAGTATTCATATTGTGAGCTTCAAATCTCCAATGTCTGTCACTTGAATCAGGTTCATATAATCTTCTAAAGTGAACCCACAACTCTTTAGCCTTGACATCAACAAGTTCATCTTTCTTGAACTGATCTTGAACAATCTTCCACAAAGTATCCAAGTCTTCTCTATCAAAAGATCTAACAATATCTTCAAAATCTCTGCAAATACTTGTGACATTATAATCTTCCATGCAACTCGAAAATCATCAGAATAGATTTCCCAACCAACTATTGGATATTTTGTTTGTAAAGGTTCAATATTAAGCACATCGGTCTCAATGAACATCATATTGGTAACTTGTTCTTCAGTCAACTTGCTAACACCTTCTTCTGCTTGAGATGACTCCTGAGTCTTCAATTTCTTTGCATCTTTGGATTCAAGACTCACTCCTGACCTTTTTGACTTCATAAATGTAGGTTCTTTATCCATAGGGATAAAATGACTATCCTGTCTTTTAACCCTATAATAAATACCTTCAATCTGATCATGTGTCATTCCTTTGAATTGTGCCATCTTCATATTTCCAACATGACATCAAAAAGTCTTCATCTCAGCAATGATCTGTGCCTTTGTAGGTTGCCTTGGTTTCTTTTGACCTTTTCTAACATCCCCAATGATATCATCAAGAGCCTATTGATTCTTCATTTGAATGAAGTCCTTCAGTTGAGCAGACCTTTGTTCTTCATTTAGAGTTGTATTTGCAATGAGTTCAATTGCCTTCTTTCTAATTACTGGATCATTAGTAATCATGAACTCAATTTCTTATTCTGTAGGCACATAAGTGAACATAGGAGGTTTTTCATGTAATATTGTTAGTGGAACAACTGAAAGTGGTTCTCCCATCACTGTCTCCAATTTGTCCAACCTCTTAGCTTCCATAAAACTAGCAATTTTATCTTCCTCTTGCTTTTTCTTCTTTTCAATCTCAGCTGCTGCTAATTGCTCTGCCATTCTTGCATCATAATCTATCTGAGCTTTTTCGTAACCAATTAGAACAAATAAAAACGAGCCATTATATCTTTTATGAACCGAAACCAAATCCAAAATCGAAACTCTTCATGTATGTGTCAAAAATCCAAACAAGAACCAAAAGTCTTCCCCTCACTTTTGTAATTCATGCCAATATTAAATATCTAAAAAACATCACGACATTGAGATGCAATAATATCCATGATTAATATTATCTAATGGCCACCGTCCCATTATCAATATTGCACCGACCCATAAAATAATCAAGAATCAAAAATCATGAATATGTATGACACTGGTCCACGAGCAACTCAATAGTATGAGATGATTATTTAATTCACACCGACCATGATCACAACTTGTACATCTGACCCACAATCTTTTATTTGTACGAGGTAACATAATTGTGAATCGACAATCACATGCAGATCTTGACAAACCCATAATTAAAGTAAGTACGAGGTTACTAAATAAATCACTATTCGACAAACTAGCTGTAACAACTCTTCACTCAAACACCCAATCTCTTTAATTCGCGAATCCTAAAACCTTAAAATCCAAACTGTCCTAAAACCAATCACCATCAGTATATACATTATGACTATTACCTCCCACTTTATGATTATCAGCTCCACACACCGTCTAAAGCAATTATGAACAGTTCAAAAATAACGGTAGCAGTGGAAACACAATACATGAGCAGTGGTAAAACTGTACTTCCAGTGGAAACGAATTAGCAACAGTGGTAACATGTTGAGCTTAGCAGTGGAAACGAATAAGTGAAGCAGTGGTAATTAACATGAAGCTTAGCAGTGCTTATTGAACGCTTCACACATTAAACAAAAGATATACTGCCTTCATATATGTTACCAGCAATAAATACCTTTAATCTGATCATGTGTCATTCCTTTCAATCTGATACCACATGACAACAAAAAGTCTTCATCTCGGCAATGATCTGTGCCTTTGTAGGTTGCCTTGGTTTCTTTTGACCTTTTCTAACATCCCCAATGATATCATCAAGAGCCTGTTGATTCTTCATTTGAATGAAGTCCTTCAGTTGAGCAGACCTTTGTTCTTCATTTAGAGTTGTATTTGCAATGAGTTCAATTGCCTTCTTTCTAATTACTGGATCATTAGTAATCATGAACTCAATTTCTTCTTCTGTAGGTACATAAGTGAACATAGGAGGTTTTTCATGTAATATTGTTGGTGGAACAACTGAAAGTGGTTCTCCCATCACTGTCTCCAATTTGTCCAACCTCTTAGCTTTCATAAAACTAGCAATTTCATCTTCCTCTTGCTTTTTCTTCTTTTCAATCTCAGCTGCTGCTAATTGCTCTACCATTCTTGCATCATAATCTATCTGAGCTTGTTCTTTCTTTGAAATCTTCTTTGATTGCTCAGATGATTCATCAACAACTTGAGCTTTTCCTTTTTCTACTCTTTTCCTATGAAATTCTGCATCAGCAACATCCATTTCCACTGTGACTGTTTCCACTGTGACTTTATTAGTTTCCACTGCTTCAGCAAAAATTACTTTTGAACCCTCAGCTTCATCTTCCTTTGTTTGAACATTATCAGAATCATCTAACTCAGCAATTTCTTGATCAAAATTAAGTCTCCTCCCCTTAAACTCTGCTTCTGATTTCCTCCCCTATTTGGAAGAATCTCCCAAACCTTCACTAAAGCCTGCAGAGAACTCATCTTGAGGTGAAGATGAAGAAGAAAACACAACTTTGGCAGATCTTTTCTTCTTGAGACTCTCAACTTCATCATGTAACCTTATAATCTCTGCCTGCATCTGAGTAAGCTCTGTGGCCTGAAGTTGTTTAGTCTGTGCCAGATCTTTCTCTAGAGTTTGAACCTGCTTGACTAATTTGGTACACAATTCCATCAATTCAGTTAGTTGCACACTGCCCTGAACACTTCCAACTGTGTTACCTGCTGGGAGAGGTGAATCATAGGGCATTGATTCGGGTTCTTCTCTAGTTGGACTAGGAGGAAGCCTTGAACCACCACTGCTTGTTCCTAAACCAAAAGGTTCAGCAACATGCAATGTTGAGATGAGAGGAGTTGGCTGTTTATGCCTCCTCTCATATGTGTGAGTTACTGCAGGGGTATGTTGAATTGGTGGAACAATAATAGTGGGTGTGTGATGGGATACAACAGGGATAGTTGCATCTTCACCCTGTACCTGTGAAATCTTAGCAAGCATTTGAGGAAAAAGTGGATGAACCTCCCCATTTCAAAGTTCTGAAGCCTTACACATGTTTTGAAAAATTTTGGCTTAAGACATGGGGTTTCATAAATTCTTTTGTGAGGTTGCAGTTGAAATTCATTTAACACTGCTTGCACAAACCGTGGATACATCAAAATTTTATATGAACTCTTTACATTGCCTTTCATATTATTGAAAATAAACTTTGAAAAATTGAAAGTCCTATCAGTAGCCAAGCAAACCAAAGGGTAAGCCATGGTTGATGCAAATTGCTCATAAGATGTTTTCTTAGGACTTAGGCAATGTAGAAGAGTATGGATTAAAAATCTCCAATGGGGACAAAAACATCCTTTTCTAAAAGTTACTTTTTGATCAGATGTGTCATACCCCATGGAAGCAATATTTTTGAAAATATCTGAATTTGGTAATGTGATGATACCATTGAGATCATCCAATTGGAGAACTCTCCTCAAGGATGACTCAGTAACATCAATAGTTACCCCATCCACTGTGGCTCTAAGAGCTTCCACAGTTTCGTGTGTGTCTCCCTGTTCAATAGTTATGGACTCCACAGTGTTCCAGAACTCTTTGATATGAGAAACAAAGATTTTGGGATTAACAGTTAAAGCATACCTTATATGGGTTGTATTAAGAAAATCCACAATCTGATGGAAAACAGGGCCACTCTTCTCGTTTGACTTTTGTAAGTAGGCCACTTGGTTGTGCTCCTCAACAAAGTTTAGAATCGCCATGATTTTTGTGAAAGAAAGGTAAAAGTGTTAGTAATCGATAATAAGAATCAAGCCGTATGATAATCAATTTATACTAATAGGGTTTGAGGAGTTCGCGTAATGTGAATTATCTTTAGAAAGATTTATCTTTGAAAAAAAAAATTAAAGTTGGTAAGTGGATAATTCACAAAAATTTACCCTATTAATAAGGAAACACGGTTATATTTACAACGGCTAGTAAAAAATAGATTACTGACACAACAGTAGTAACGGCTAGTTCACCAGTGGAAAAATTACTCTTGCAGTGGTAACTAATGAACTAGCAGTGGAAAATTTTTCACAAAATATCAAAGAGCAGTGGTAAGTAAAACATGAAAATTAGCTGCTCTTATCATAGTTTTTAGCAAACTATCAGCTATAAACGGATTTAATATGTCTTTACTATGAGCCATTTGCTATGGACTAGCCAACTCTGTTGACATAAATAATGCATAAAAACGTTATTTATACTTTTCGATATCTCTATATTTTGACGATCACAAAATGTAAAATCATCAAACGTAAGATTACTACGTAAACAAGTATTAAGCCAGTTTATATCATTATATCCAACTTAATCACTTAAGGTATGGATAAACAAGTGTTTAATACATCTCATGATCAAAGGGGTATTTAATTAATTAATACAAAGTTTATTTAATTATATAAAAATATTATATATTTTTGAAAAACACTTTTGGTAATAAAGAAAAATGTTTTAATTATACTAAATATATGATTTCAAATTTTTAACCAAAATCAGTTAGTTTTTCACCAAATAAACTTTCCCCACTGAATGACAAGTTTTCTGGCCGTTACAGCTGGGCGGCCCCCTTAATTATAAGGGGCGGTCCCCTTAAAATTAAGGGGACCGGCCATGATTTAAGGGGACCGGCCAGGCTTCTGTGTCAGAAACTGTCAGAATTTTTCTCCTATAAATACCACCTTAAATCTGGAATTTTTCCCCACCTTTTGCACAATAATTTCAGATCTAAAACTCTCTAAACTTCTTCCAAAACCCTTTGATCATTTGATTACTAATCCTTGTTTCAAGTGATCTAATCCCATCTCATCCATCCTCATCCAAAGTGCAAAAGAAGAACACTCCTTCTACAACTAAGTTCAAGAAGCATTGAAGAGTAGTTGTGTATATTGTGTATATTATTTGTGCAGTTGTGTTGTGCTTGTAATTAGTAGTTTAGAAGAATTAGAAGTAGTGTAGGTAGAAGAAGTTGTTTAGTAGTGAAGTAGTGTAGTTGTGAAGAAGATAGGTGTGAAGTAGATTGATGTGAAGAAGATTGGTGTGAAGAAGAAAGGTGTGAAGACGATAAGTGTGAAGTAGATTGGTGTGAAGAAGTTGTGTAGAAGGTGTGATCAAGTTGTGACGTAGTTGTGGTGTGTAAATTGGTGTGTAAGGTTTTCTCCGCCATAAGGGAGTTGGTTGACATAGTGAAGAGAACTCTCGAGTAGGTGACTCGGGGAGTGGAGTAGGAACAAGGAAGGTGACCTTGTAGCCGAACCACTATAAATCCTTGTGTTGTGGTTTGATCTCTCTAACTCTTTTCATTACTTACTTATTTACGTATAATATATTAGCTTAGTTAGTTAGTTACTATATAATTGTTCATATAGTGCAAGTATTGAGATCACATAAACTAGAATCGAAATTTTTAAAACAAACTTGTTTTTATAAATTTTAAAATGACGTAAAACTATTCAAACCCCCCCCCTTCTAGTTTTCCATAATTGGTATCAGGAGCCACATCTTGCAAGATCTTTAAAATATATTATATTTTAAAACTTGTAACGATCTATGGAATCTAAAAAATATTTAGAAGGGCAATCTATGCAAAGACCACCACTATTTGAAAGTGATGGATTTTTATATTGGAAAAATCGATTCGAAACTTATGTGAAATCAAAAGATCTAGATCTTTGGCATGTTATTACCAATGGTGATTTTTTACCTATTCAAAATAACCCCGAAACAAAGAAAGATGAAATCATACCTTTCGAAAAACAAAATGATGATTTAAAAAGAAAACTTGCTAAAAATAATGAAGCAAAAATGGTTATTTATAATGCGCTACCAGGTAAAGAGTACGAAAGGATCTTTATGTGTGAAACCGCAAAAGAAATTTGGAACTCTTTATTAATAACTCACCAAGGTAATAATCAAGTCAAAGATAATAAAATAGATCTACTTGTTCAACAATATCAGCAATTCACGGTTCCGGAAGAGAAATCAATTGATAATGCTTTCGCTAGATTTAACACTATCATCACAAGTTTAAAAGCACTTGATTAGAATTTTTCTAGTAAGAATTTTGTTAGGAAGTTTCTTAGAGCTCTTCACCCAAAATGGCGAGCTAAAGTGACGGCTATTGAAGAATCAAAGAATTTGTCAACGTTTCAACTTGATGAATTAATTGGAAATTTGAAAGTCTACGAAGCAATTATAAAGAAGGACTCCGAAATGGTTAAAGGAAAACGAGAGCAAAGCAAGTCAATCGCCTTGAAAGCTAGAAAGGAATCCAACAACGAAGATAGCTCATCTTCCGAAAGCGATGACGGAGAATATGCCATGGCCGTAAGAGATTTCAAGAAATTCTTCAAAAGGCGAGGAAGATTCGTTAGACAACCACACGATGAAAGGAGAGCACCTCAAAAGAATAATGATGACAAGTATAGCAAGAATGAGAGAAAGTGTTTCAAGTGTGGTGATCCGAATCACCTCATTGGAAAATGTCCAATGATGACAAGATCAAAATCAAAGAGCATTTGTTGGAGGAGCCTGGAGTGATAGCGATGAAGATGAGAAAGAAATAACAAAGGAAGAAAAGTGTCTCATGGCAAAGACATCAAGTGAGGTACGTTCCGAAACCGAATACTTTAGTGATGAAAATTTATCATTAGATGAAAAAGATTTGGATAGTGAATACAATAGATTATGCAAACTAGGACAACAAGTAATGGCTAAAAACAAATCACTAAATTACATAAACAACCAATTAGAAAATGAAGTACTAGAACTAAAAATTAAAATACATCAACTTGAAAAAGGTAAAGAAATTTTTGAAGAATGTAAATCATGTCAAGAGCTTAAAAGTGAAAACAACAAACTTAGGGAAGAAATTTGTAAGCTTGATAAATTTGAAAATAGTAGTAACTCGCTTAGTAAAATTATAAGTATTCAAAGAGTATCCGGAGATAAAACCGGTTTAGGATTTAACTCAACCGAAGCTTCAACAAGTGAAAATAAAAATGTTAAATTTGAAAGTGAACTCAAGGAACTAAAACCTCCAAAATCTAGTCCTAAGTATATACTCATAAATGATAAGAAAATAGCTCTTACTAGTGATGAAGAAATAAAACCATTTTATAAACCATCTTTAAAAACCGAGGTAGGATCATCTAAACCTAAAACAAGATCTAAAACTTCACCACCTAGGAAACCAAATAATTCTTACCCTAGACCTAAAACACCTCAACCAAGAGCAAACCAAAATAGACAAAATTTTAACAATAACTAACAAATGTGGAACTTCAATCCGTGGGGAATGTTTCCACCATATATGCACCCAAGTCAAATACAAAACATGTTTGGATCAAATAACTTTGGTCAAATGAGACAATGGGGACCAACGTAGAAAATTCGCCATTCAAACATGGAAATTTTTGTTGTCACCTACTATTCGGACGATTCCTTGAAGACTTTGAAGATAAACGCATTGAAGACGAAAGGTACACATTTCCTTTTATTTCCTTGTCAAAAAATGCATGCTTAGTTTAGTATCTAGTTTTTATGTGATTTTGTTTGGCTCATTGTTTCCTCTAGATTTTATATCCATACATATACATATATATATATATATATATATATATATATATATATATATATATATATATATATATATATATATATATATATATATATATATATATATATATATATATATACTTATCTAATTATATTATATCTAAATATATATATTGTGGAAAACTAGAAGGGGGGTTGAATAGTTTACCGATTAAAATCTTTTTAATCTTGTTAAGTTAGCTTTGAAACTTTGCGTTTGATCAAAGATATATATACAAACACAATATATAACATGCAAGTAAATGAAAGAAATGATCAAATGACAACACGAGTATTTATCGTGGTTCGGCTACAAGGACTCTTCTTCCTTGCCCTACGTCCACGCCCTGAGTATCCAACTCGAGAGTTTCTTTCACTAGTCAACAAGCTCCTTTCACCGACGGAGAAAACCTTACACGTCGCTTATACTTTTACCGACACAAAGCTAGATGTCGAGTTCTTTACCAAGGGTACAACCACTCCCGTTAGTTCTTTTACAAGGGTACAACTACTCCCGATACACTTTGTATTTTGAGGACTAAAATACTAACCGATCACTACTGAAAATACACAATCAAATGAGGTGTAAACTACACAAGTCTACACGATGCTAAGCTAACAAGTCTTGCAACGTTGTGTTGAATACTTGTTACTTTTAGTGAGCTCGTGAATCTCTTTGCTACAAAAAGAAACTTCACATATGAAATGTTAAGAGGTTAGATGAAAGAATGAATGTGTGTGTAAAATATGATGTCAAGTGATAAGCCAAAATTCAACTTGGGGCTTGATATTTATAGCCAAACCTTCTGCAGGTTTGGCGGATCAGGTGGACCCCTCAGAAGGGTTCCGCCCGTGTACCCCCAGGGTACCACTGGGCTTGCAGTTGGTTTTGCAATAAATCTTGCAAACCAAACAAAGTCACATCTCATAACTCCTTGCAAACCAAACAATATCACATCTCATAATATCAAGTCAAACACTAAACTTGCAAGCAACATCTTAGTAAGTCAAACACATTTCTTTCCATAAATGTATAATGATAAAACTTGCCATAAATGTGATGTGACAATTCTATTTTTAGAAAATAAAAAGTGTTGTGTTTTATGAAATGTAAAATGTAGCAAAAGTCTAATTTATGCAAGTCTTTAAAACTAAGATTATGTTTTACTTAAAAACTAAAGTTTACATTTTGTCGTTAACAAAACTTAGCGAAGATCGTAAAATATAAATAACGTTTTTAGGCGATATTTGTATTAACAATCTCCCCCTTTTTGTTGATGACAAAACATAAACTTTGTTTTTAAGTAACTCACAACATCTTGGTTTTTAAGACTTAAAAAAATTAATATTAAACTTGTTTTACTTAAGTTATGAAAATCATATTAAGTTTTGAAAGTTTAATATATTTCTCCCCCTTTTTGTCGAAACAAAAAGTAGAGTAGTGAAGCGGAAAAATGCACTTGCTCCCCCTTGCTTGTTACTCCCCCTAAAAGGAGTGCCAAGATGGGAAACATGGATTTTGGATCCTACAAAAATAATGGTTAGTTGGTGATATATATAGTCAAGCTTGTAGTTACCACACACATTGCAACCACAAAGATAACACAAAAGTGATCAACCAACAATGCACGAAAGTAAGTAGAAAGAACTAGCATTCCAAGTAAAATTTTGACTTATAAAAGTCAAAGGACAAGAAATGGGTAATATTCTTCTACTTCTAAAAACTAAAAAAAATAACCAAGAAAGAAAAATAAACGCCTAGTTTCCTAAATTGGGGCAAACGGCCTCCAAAGGTTGTCTAGGATTTGTTTGGGTGGGAAAGAGCATCCAAACGTTCAATGACGTGTTGGAATGCAAACCGGGTTTCATCTTGGAGTTGGTGAAGCAACGTTTTGATACTTGCACCCATTTACTCACAATTTGAGCAAACATGGGGATGAGTGGTTGGAAATGGGTTGGTTTTGGTTTCTTGGTTTGAGGGTTGGTTGGTTTTTGGTTCTTGGGTGGATGATGGGTTTGGTATTGAGTCAAGCAAGATGGTTTGAAATTCCATTGCTTGATGGAGGTGGTTCTCAACCATGCTTTGTATATCCTCATATGAGGGAAAGAAAGATTCAAAGGTTTGGGCTTGAGAATGTGGTGGAGTTGGGTGATCATGGTTTTCATAGTTTGGTTCTCCATAAAGAGGACCATGGATGTCATTGTAGATGGGGTGAAACAACAATGGTTTGGGTTGATGATATACTTGTTGTGGTAGTTGAGTGTGGTTGAAAAGCTCATTTTGGTCAAGAATTGACCTTGGTGAAAAAGGTGGTGGTTGTGAAGGTCTTGGTAGGAGATCATTTAGATCTTGGACAAAAGGATGTGGTGATGTGGGAGGAGACCCAAATAACTCCATAGGTTCAATTTTGGGTAATGGTGATGGTGATAAAGTTTTGGATGGTTGGGTTGGAGCACTTGGTGGAGTTGGGTCAATGGGTGATTTAGTTGGTAGTGGAGTGAACTCATTTGGTTCATTAGGTGATGGTGATGGAGATGCAAGGTTCAAAAAGTGTTCATTTTTTATAGGAGAGGTGAATTCATCCGAAGATGAGGAGCTTAGGTTGATGGGTTGATTAGACCATAGTGGTTTAACACTTATCCGGGCGGTTTTCCGGATGGGTCGTGATGGTTGAGAGGTGATTGTTGACTTAGTCATGGTGAAAAATTGTTTAGAAGTTTAGAAATTGTGATGAAGAAGGTGTGATTTGATAGTGTTTAGGATGGCTTAATTTATAGTGTTGAAGGATTGTGGAAAGGAGTGTTTGGATTTGATGTTAGTCCATACAAAAATGGAGGTTTCTAATGATTTGGAAAACTAATTGTGGGTTGTCAAATCATGGAAGTCAATCCAATGAAAATGGTGAAGTGAGAAGACAAGTTTTGCACTAAATGCTTAGTGGTTTTGGTGGATTTTTTAGAGTATAAATCTCAGGGATTTCAAGGATCCTTTAAAAGGGTTCCTTCCTTTATGTGTGAAGGGTCCTTGAGGTTGTTATGGCTATTTTTGAATTTTGGCGGGAAATGGTTTTGGTTAAGTTTATGGAAGGAGAAGTACCCTATTATGCTAAACATATTGCAGGAAATGGGTTTCTATCTAAAAGGATTGGATTTTGGTGTTTGGATGTTGAAATGTTGAAAACAAAAACAAAAATTCTACAGGATTCTGGCGGAACCCTCAGAATACACAGGCGGAACCCATTTGAGGGTGCCGCCTGGTCCGTTGGGCCATTTCTGGGATTCCCAGAAATTGCACTGGCGGAACCCAATTTTGGGTACCACCAGATCCGCCAGAGCTCCAGAAATAGGCAGTCCGCGTTTTTGACCCGCGAGACGATTTTCAGAATTTTCAAAAACTCCTAAAATCAAAAAGATAAGGCATTTCTGGTTAGGCAATGCAAAAAATAGACACCTAAACACACATTTCATAGGACTTTGACCTTGAGGTCGAGAATTTCACTATACTTAGCGAAAATATCATAAGCTTGAAAATTTGACAACTTGCCAAAAGTTGTCTTCCTGCATCAAAGTTAGATAAAACATGTTCCATATAGTATCCAACATTGTACCAACCTACAAGTACATCACAAACATTGTTTAAACAACCAAATTAGTTTGAATAGTACCTAGTGCCAAACACTCCCACACACCCGCACTCATTGACGGTCAATCTTGTTCTTGAGCTTTCCAAGGAATCTTCCAAGATTCTTAAACATCCCCTTTGTTTGCTTGAACTCCGCCGACTCATTAGGAATATCCGGTAGTTGGGATAGGTATTCGAGAGGTGGGAGCCTAGAGTTTGGCAAATTGTCATCTTCACTCATTGAGGAAGATGATGATGAGGTAGGAGGATGAGGACGTTTTCCTTGGGCTTTGTAGACTCTCTTATCACTAAGTGGAACAAAGGTGTGTGGAATGAGAGTGTAGTCAAGATGAAGACCATTTGGAGTTGGTGGAATGGGTGAGATGAACCTAAAGAGACGGGTCAAGAGCATTCCATACGGCATTGCCATTGTGCCATGCACGGGAATGTCGGCCATTCTCTTGGCCATGTGGTAGGCAAGGTTGAAAGGTTGCCTAACGGACAAGGAGTAGAGCATGTAGCAAAGGCAAAGGTTGATATGATCTTGGTTTCCTATTGTGCTAATGACATTGGCTCTAAGGACTTCCTCCCATTTCTTGAATTGAGGCTTAAGTTCATTCATTTCCATTCCATACGGGTCCTTATCGACCTCATTTCCCGAACGGGTTCTCCTAGTGTTGGTGGTCCTAACAAAGAGGTGGTCACGAAGTACATCTTTTGAGACAAGGGGTGTGTCATAAGGATGGATATGGTCTTGGAGGTTGTCAAGTGTTGAGAGGGAGTGCAAGTCAGAATAGAGGCAAGTACCATGGTTTGGGACACCTAGGATTTGAGCAAACTCCTCAAGAGTGAAGGAGTATTGATGACCACTAACCCTAAAGTTGATAGACATATGACCATAATCATCCGTGGAGAGGACGGAGGATGCATAGAACTCTAGAATGAATCTAGGACAAATAGGCTCATCGATATTCAAAAGACACTCAAAGTTGATTGTGGAAAATTCGGCGTAAAGGTTTGTGCCTTCTAGGAAAGACGGGTCAATGGTTCTACCCTCATGGACATATTGTTTTTCTAGGGCTTTGAAAACGTTGACTTGGTTTGGAGTAAGGCCTTTGGTTTTGTGGTGTTTTGGTAGGTACTTAATGGTGTCCTTATGGTCGTAGTGGGTTAGAGGAGGCATGATGATTCCTAGAACAACAAAATTTTACATTTTAGTTTAAGTAAACCACTATTATAATGTGGATGTTCTAGTGTGTGCCTATATGAAAACAATGTGGAGGTGCGGTTATCTTGACTCATTTTGATGCTTCAAAATCGTTTTATGCAAGTTTTGTTATAAAACAAAAGATAACCCAAACGCTCCTAGTTCAATGTAGCTTCGTTTGAATGTACCCGAAAATACATATTGGTTATATATTCCCTTTAGCATTCAAGAGACATTATGAAAGTGATGTTTTAAACATAACGTTTTGATTTTGTATTCTCAATGTGAGACGAAAAAATATTTGTCCTACTTGTGAGAAATTTTTGGAAGGATTTGACATGGGGTGTTTTAGCAAACATGTTTATACTAATTAAGGATGCAATTCCTAACTATGGGAAACATGATTAGTTTTGTTAAACACCTAATCTTATGCATGAGTTTTTCAAGTTAATGCATAACCCCAAGTTTTTGTTTTTGTGCAAGAAATAGAATTCCTAGACTCAGATCAGGATTGTAATCACGTTTAGAATACTTACAATGATGATTGATTTGCAATGTAAATGGATAGAAGACCAAGAATTCGTAGGTATGGATGGATGGTAAAGTGAATAGTAGCAGTTTGGAAGTGGTGGTATGAGATAATGTGTGTTTGGTTTAATATAAACAAAGATTTTGATTCTGCAGGTCGACGGATACGGCGGACCCCTGGAATGGGTTCCGCCTGTTATGTCTGAAGGTTCCGCCGACCCTGCTGAGAAAAATAGTTATGGATTTGTTTTGATTTTTGTGATTTTTGTCTAATGTCCAGAACTATAATGTAGGTTCCATGAGTCCTAAGCCTATCCTAAGAAGGTTAAAAGATTCACGTTTAAGGGGTTTTGTGAGAATGTCGGCTATGTTGTCTTCGGAAGAAACTTTCTCAATTGAGATATTTCCTTTTTGAGCGTTGTCACGAAGGAAATGATGACGGATTTCAACATGTTTGGTACGAGCATGTTGAACCGGGTTTTTGCTAAGATCAATGGCACCTTTGTTGTCACAAAGAATTGTGATGTCGTTGAGTTGAATTCCGTAGTTGACAAGAGCTTGCTTCATCCAAAGAGCTTGTTGACATGCCTTTCCGGCCGAAACGTACTCGGCTTCCATTGTTGAGATAGCAAGAGCCGTTTGCTTCTTAGAGAACCATGAGGCGAGACAATGTCCAACAAAAGTACAAATACCACTTGTACTTTTTCTATCTACATAGTCACCGGCATGATCCGAGTCGGCATACACTATAATGTCTATTCCCGTTCCTTTGGGATACCATAAACCTAAATGTGTAGTGCCCTTAATATACCTAAAAATCCTTTTAACGGCATCGAGATGGGTAGTTTTAGGATCTTCTTGAAAACGAGCACATAGACAAACACTAAACATAATGTCAGGTCTACTAGTCGTTAGGTAAAGTAGGCTACCAATCATACCTCTATATTTAGTGTTATCTACGGATTCACTTTCCTCATCCTTGGTGAGTTTAGTTTCCGTGGACATGGGAGTTTTGATAGGTTTCGAATCTTCTAATCCAAATTTCTTAAGCATGTCCTTAATATATTTAGATTGGTTAAAGAAGATACCATCTTCTAGTTGTTTAATTTGGAGTCCTAGGAAAAAGTTGAGTTCTCCCATCATACTCATTTCAAACTCGTCATGCATCATTTTTGAGAAATCCACACATAATTCTTGACAAGTTGATCCGAATATAATGTCATCAACATAGATTTGGACTATGATAATATGTGAATCTTTCTTCTTAGTGAAGAGAGTATTATCAACTAGGCCCATGTTATACTTATTTTCAACTAGGAATGTTTTAAGTCGATCATACCATGCTTTTGGAGCTTGCTTAAGTCCGTAAAGAGCCTTTTTAAGTTTGTAAACATGATTTGGTTTTTCAAAATCGATGAAGCCCGGTGGTTGAGCAACATACACTTCTTCATTAATGACTTCGTTTAGAAATGCACTTTTGACGTCCATTTGAAAGAGTTTAAAATTGTGTGCACATGCATATGCAAGTAAGATTCTAATTGACTCGAGCCTAGCAACCGGAGCAAAATTTTCATCGTAGTCAATGCCTTCTTGTTGGTTATATCCTTGTGCAACTAGCCTAGCTTTGTTTCTAGACACAATTCCATTTTCATCCATTTTATTACGATATACCCATTTTGTTCCAATTATAGTTTGACTCTTTGGTTGAGGAACTAATGTCCATACATCATTCCTAACAAATTGGTTTAACTCTTCTTGCATTGCAATTACCCAATACTCGTCTTTAATGGCTTCATTAATATTTTTAGGTTCAATGGTTGACACGAAACAAAAGTAGTTGCTTTCATTTTGAACTTTTGACCTTAGTGTTCTTTCGTTAATATTTCCAATGACACCATCTAATGGATGACTTTTAGATTCTTTGACATTGACAAGTTCTTTGTTTAATAATTCATCTTCTTTGTCATCACTTAAAATTTCTTGATTTTCTATTGCTTGGCTTTCAACTAAGTCATCATCTACCAAAGGTGATGTCTTAGAGGGAGGTGGACTCTCGTCAAATGTTACGTTCAACGATTCCTCGACTCTTAAGGTTTCTTTGTTCAAAACAATGTATGCTTTACTATTTTGTGAATATCCAAGAAATACACCTTCATAAGACTTTGGGTCAAATTTGGTGAGATAATCCTTGGTGTTAAGAATGAAACATTTATTCCCAAACACTCTAAAGTATCCTAATGTAGGCTTTTTACCTTTATATAGTTCATAAGGAGTTTTATTCAAAAATGGTCTAATTAAGACTCGATTTAAAATCTACGTTGATGTGTCAACGGCATTACACCAAAACTTTTGTGGAATGTTTTGTTCATTAAGCATTGTTCTACTCATCTTTTGTAATGTCCGGTTTTTACGTTCTACTACACCATTAGATTGAGGAGTACGTGGAGCAGAAAAGTTATGAGTTATACCATTATTATCACAAAAGTTTCCAAATTGAAATTCATTATCAAATTCACGACCGTGAGCCGTTCTAATAGACACAATATTAGACCCTACTTGATTTTGAATTTTCTTACTTAGAATTTCAAATTTATCAAAAGCTTCATTTTTACTTTTCAAAAATTTTGTCCAAGTATATCTTGAATAATCATCAACTATGACCAAAGTGTAGAAGTTACCTCCATAACTTTGTATAGCGGATGGACCAAATAAATCCATATGCAAAAGTTCTAGACACCTAGATGTAGAAACAAAGTTTTTAGCCTTATGGCTATTATGGACTTGTTTACCGACTTTGCAAGCATCACAAAAGTGTTGGTCATATTTCAACTTAGGTAGGTTTCAAGCTAAGTCTTTGGAGGAGAGGTTTTGGATTAGTCTCATGTTAGCGTGTCCTAAACGTCTATGCCATAAAGTTGAAGATTCATCTAATGAGGTGAGACAAAGTTTGTCTCTAGATGTTGGATCCATCTTCATGACATATACGTTGTTCTTAAGGACACCTTTGGCTATGGTTATACCATCTTTAAGTATTTTACTTCCGTTTTCACTAAAAAGAACATTATACTTATTACGACAAAGTTGACTAATACTAAGGAGATTAAAACCTAAGTTATCAACATGAGCTACATCATCAATAAAAAGGGAGTCATGAGAGATTGTACCTTTTCCGATGATTTTGCTCTTAGTATTACTACCAAACGTAACATTACCTCCATCACATTTGTGATAAGAAGTGAAGAGGCTTTTGTTACCCGTCATGTGCCTTGAACAACCGCTATCTTTAATCCATTCATCCGGTTCTAAACAAACTTTGAGGCACACCTCATTTGAGTTGTGAGCCATGAGAGCAATATCATCATTCTTTGGCTCATCGTCATCTCCTTCATAGTCACTCCAAGCACCACCCACAAAAGCTTGTTGAGGTTTGCTCTTGGGTGGTTTTGGACATTCTCCTACAAGATGACTTGTGTCTCCATACCTATAGCATTTTCTTTCAACCTTTCCTTTCCTATCATCACGATCTTTTCGGAAAGTTTTCTTGACATCTTTAGGTTGCCTTACAAACTTTCCTCTTCTACGAAAGAACTTCTTGAAGTCTCTAACGGCCATAGCATATTCCTCATCATCACTATCCGAAGTAGATTCTTCATCATCACTTGATTGGGCTCTAGCTTTCAAGGCAATGGACTTAACTTTTTCTTTCTTGCCTCTAACTAGTTCCGAATCTTTTTCCATTACCATTTCATGAACTTTGAGGTTTCCAATTAGCTCATCAAGTGACATGCTTGAAAGATCTTTGGATTCTTCAATTGCCGTCACTTTTGCTCTCCACTTCGGATGGAGTGCTCTAAGAAATTTCCTGACAAAGTTCTTACTACAAAAAGATTCATCAAGCGCTTTAAGTGAAATAATAATAGTATTAAACCTAGCAAAAGCATTATCAATAATCTCATCTTCGGAAATAACAAATTGTTCATATTGTTGAACAAGAAGATCAATTTTGTTATCTTTAACTTGTGAGTTTCCTTGATGAGTGACAATTAAAGATTGCCAAATATCTTTGGCGGTTTTACACAAAAAGACTCTTTCATATTCTTTCTTAGGCAAAGCGTTGTAAAGCATCATTTTAGCTTCATTATTTTTACCAATTAATTTCGTTTGATCATCATCTTTAATGTTAGTAACTACGTTATCACCATCAATGATTATATACCACAAATCTATATCTTTAGATTTCACCTAAGTTTCAAAACGGTTTTTCCAATATGTAAAACCATTTGCTTCAAAGAGTGGTGGTCTTTGCATAGATTGCCCTTCTTTGTAATTTTCAAAATCCATGGATCGTTTCAAGTTTTAAAACACAATATATTTTAAAAGCTTGAGTAACGTAGCTCTTGATGCCAATTGTGGAAAACTAGAAGGGGGGTTCAATAGTTTACCGATTAAAATCTTTTTAATCTTGTTAAGTTAGCTTTGAAACTTTGAGTTTGATCAAAGATATATACACAAACACAATATATAACATGCAAGTAAATGAAAGAAACGATCAAACCACAACACGAGTATTTATCGTGGTTCGGCTACAAGGACTCCTTTTCCTTGCCTACGTCTACGCCCCGAGTATCCAACTCGAGAGTTTCTTTCACTAGTCAACAAGCTCCTTTCACCGACGGAGAAAACCTTACACGTCGCTTATACTTTTACCGACACAAAGCTAGATGTCGAGTTCTTTACCAAATGTACAACCACTCCCGTTAGTTCTTTTACAAGGGTACAACTACTCCCGATACACTTTGTATTTTGAGGACTAAAATACTAACCGATCACTACTGAAAATACACAATCAAATGAGGTGTAAACTACATAAGTCTGCACGATCCTAAGCTAACAAGTCTTGCAACGTTGTGTTGAATACTTGTTACTTTTAGTGAGCTCGTGAATCTCTTTGCTACAAAAAGAAACTTCACATATGAAATGTTAAGAGGTTAGATGAAAGAATGAATGTGTGTGTAAAATATGATGTCAAGTGATAAGCCAAAATTCAACTTGTGGCTTAATATTTATAGCCAAACCATCTGCAGATCTGGCGGATCAGGCGGACCCCTCAGAAAGGTTCCGCCCGTGTACCCCCAGGGTACCGCCGGGCTTGCAGTTGGTTTTGCAATAAATCTTGCAAACCAAACAAAGTCATATTTCATAACTCCTTGTAAACCAAACAATGTCACATCTCATAATATCAAGTCAAACACTAAACTTGCAAGCAACATCTTAGTAAGTCAAACACATTTCTTTCCATAAATGTATAATGACAAAACTTGCCATAAATGTGATGTGACAATTCTATTTTTAGAAAATAAAAAGTGTTGTGTTTTACGAAATGTAAAATGTAGCAAAAGTCTTATTTATGCAAGTCTTTAAAACTAAGATTATGTTTTACTTAGAAACTAAAGTTTACATTTTGTCATTAACAAAACTTAGCAAATATCGTAAAATATAAATAACGTTTTTAGGCGATATATATATATATATATATATATATATATATATATATATATATATATATATATATATATTTAGTTATATCTAGGATCTTATAACCTAGAAAATTCATTTGTTGATTTTCTAGAACTAGAAATTGTTCATTTACGAACCTTTTCTTCCCCCCCCCCCCCCCCCCATTTGCCTTATTGAACTTTAATGTTCAACAACACTCATGCTGATGTAGAAAGATGAGTCGAAAAATCAATGGATGAAACAAACTCTCGTCTTCCGTTGCATATGTCTCCCTCCTATATTCTCGTCTTAAAAGCTCATACTATAATATATATATATATATATATATATATATATATATATATATATATATATATATATATATATATATATATATATATATACTTACAAACCTTACACAACTCTCTAGCCACTTGATAAATTTCATCCGAAATGATCAAGAAATTTTAATTGACGAAATGTCAAGTAAAAGTGTCAAGTAATTCCTTTCGTGCGAATACTCTCCAACGTATTTTTGATTAAATATAAATCTAATATATATATATATATATATATAAATATTTTCTTGTTCTTTCCAGAAATCAAAATCATGAAAAATCAAAGTTTGGAGGGCGGCCCCCTTAATGTTTAAGGGGACCGGCAGCCAAATGAAGGGCGGCCCCCTTAATGTTTAAGGGGGGCGGCCATCTGATTGTTCCAACTCATTTTTCCTCTAGTTTCTTTTGCCAAACACTCCACTTTTCAAACACCTCTTCCATTTTCTGCTGCTGTGACGAATCCCAAACCCCAAAACACCTAAAAACCACTTCCAAATCACATAATTCGGGTTAATTCGCAAAGGGCAAATTCATCTAACACAATCACCATTACATATTGTAAGTTTTTCATAACACATTTCATCTAATTCCATCTAATTTGGTCAAACTCAAGATTATGCATGTTTTAATAATTTCTTCAAATTCATTATTTCTTTCGAATTGAGTATGAAATTTCCATAACTAAATGCTTCCCTTAGGATTAGGATGATTAATTAACACTAGAAACTAGTAATTATAAACCCTCTTGTCGAAAATTTTTGAAAAAGTTCATACATTTCTTTTCAAAATTTTTGGTAAACACATTGTCGAATAATGCTATAAAAACTTGTTAAAACAAATCACATTATATTCTTATAACTTGTAAAACATGAAACTATATTTTTCGACTAAGTAAAAATATTTTTGTACACGATAAGAGGGTGTTTGGATTATGTCCAAATAATGTCGAAATTAAGTCGTTATAATTTTCATAAAACTTTGTCAAAATTATATACCCAAAACTAGTAATTCGGACTTGTCAAGATATATAATTCATATATATATTGACATATTTGTAGTGTAAGTGTCTAGTTAAAGAAGCGTTTGGTTTAGTACGAAAAATGACATTTTTGAGTCAAAATATAAACCATCTTTTTCAAAAACTAATCACATGCCTAAGAAACTCGTAAGAAATGGCTAGTTTTACAACCTAATGTAAATCTAGTAAATTTCAAGATATATTAAGATGTTTAAAAGGGCGTTTGGATTTGTCCATAACTACTTACTAAACACCGTAAAATATATCTAGAACGAGTTAAAAAAATAATATTAAGGAACATGGTAAACTACTTCCTAGGATTATCGTCGAAGTATGTTTACGTTCCAACATAAGTCTTAACAATATATACACTCTTATTCTTCTTTATATTTATTTTGGTCTTTTGTATTGTTGTTGTGTTTAGGTCAAAATGCCAAAAGCGACTACCGAAGATCTTTCCCACACTAAAAACTACATTCCCAAAGTTTCCCAACTCCCTACTACATCTCCTTCTATTGGACGTATATATCGTGAAATTGAAGATAGAAACGTTCATGAGGGACGTGTAGTAGATCTAGCCTTTGCTCAATCCGACTACATTAATCACTTGTTTACAAGCATCAACTTCAATTGCCTATTTGAAATCAATGAACCCATCGTTCCTCGTTTCATAGTCGACTTCTATAGCCAAGTCACCGTTCAAACCAATGATCTTGGTGCCATCACCATTTCCTTCATGATCCAAAATGAATTTATCACCTTAACTCTCGAACAATTTGGTCAAATCCTCCAAATTCCTTTTAGAGGTCAAGCCGTCTTCACAAACGAATGGGACCTCGAATCTCTACATCGTTGTCGACCAACCTTTGGTCCTTATTTCTCCGACATCCCTCATCCCGACGAAATTCGTCAAATCCTTGGTGTGGAGCGTGCCACTACAACCCGAAAAATAAAATCCAAAAACGTCCAAATCTCTTCATACCAACTTCTCCTCAAGGAATTAGGCCCCCACATGAAGCGTTGGGAAGAACTCATTCGTGAGAATGTGTTCGGTACTGGAGGTCAATCTTCCATATGGAATGTTTCTTACTCGTCTCTATCGTCATGTTATCGAGTACTACCCCGATCTTGACAATAGCATCTATGAGTCCATCTATCCCACCTTACGTTCTCTCGCTCTAAAACAAGCTCGACGAACTCGAAGTGACAAGGGAAAATCTCATCATCATAGCTTTCACGGTTCATCTTCTTGACAAGACGATGACGATGAGGAGGAAAACATCCATGATGCTAGTACCCCTTCGTTTTCCGAGTTCGTTGATAATCTAGAGGATCTCGACTATCCCGAGTATTCAACCCCATCTCCTAGTGATCAAAACGAAGAAGTACTTCATGAACGAACAACCGAGATGCTTAGACGACAAAAGAGTTTGCATGAAGAAGTTAGAGGTGGCTTCAAATCTATCGGGAAGACTTTGAAGGGTATCTTCGGGAAGAAAAGGAGATAATGTGTTTAGCTTATGTTTGTTAAACAATATCTATTTTTATGTCTCTTGATCGTGGATTTCTTTTATGTGCTATTTGTCCGAAGTATATTTAGAAGTACTAGTTATTTTCTTGGATAATTGTTTGGATATTTGTTTAGGATGATAACTTGCTTATTTATGTTTAATATATGCTTGCATGATTAGTTTATATATATATATATATATATATATATATATATATATATATATATATATATATATATATATATATATATATATATATATATATATATATATATATATATATGACATGTATGCTTTCTAATAGACCAAAACAAACGTGAAATGTCCAAATAGAGCTTGCTGCAAAAACAAAACAGAATACAACATTTTTCTAGAAAATTTTTGAAAAATTTTGATTTCTGGGTCGTCAGATGGGCGGCCCCCTTAAATTTAAGGGGACCGGCCTCCATTTAAGGGGACCGGCCATTTGGAACAGTTTTTACACTATTTTCTTTTGCACCTTGTGATCCCTTTTGCTAGTCCCAGCTACCATTTCCCTTAAAAACTAACCTGATTTTGGAATCTAACAATACAAATTCAAATTAATTCTACTTCTAAACATGTTTTCATACTATATAATCCCCATGCATGTTTAATTCACATTCCATCATTCTCAACCTTCATCAAACCTCATCTTTTTATCATGTCATCACCAAGAACCACCTATTCAAACAATGCCAAGAAACAAAAACTTGTCATTATTCCACCAAAACAACTATTCATTGATCTCACAAATGAAGACAACACCACCCCATCACCACCACCTCAATGCTCATCTCCTAGTGCACCAAATGCACCCTCCAAAACCCCATCAACAAATGGAGCCTCTACTTCCTCCATACCATCCACTTCATCCATAAATGACTACATTAACACCCATTTATCTCCTCCAACAATAGATCAACCATCACAACCCACAAATGAAAACACAACTCTTGCACTAACCCTCTCATTATCACCATTAACACCTCTTGATGCACACTTCTCATCATCCCCTATCAATCCACCAACCTATAACCCCGTCCCATGGAGCTTACTTGAAGCTCATGGAGACACTTGCCTTTGTTGCATCCACAACCGAACAATTGTGTTCGGACTAAGAGATGAGATGCAATACATGTTTTCACACATTGAAAACTTGTTGCATCAACCACCAACAACAAACACAACTCCTCCACCACCATCAACAAACACTCCTCCACCATCACCATCTCCATGTTCACCATCCATTCCTCCCAATTAAACATGTTTGGTGTTTTGCAAATAAAATTGTCTTAAACCATTTTGGATGGCAAGCTCTAGAGAGGACTTTCATGTTAAAGCTTTGGTTTATTTTATTTACGATTGTAAGCCTTCAAGGCTTTTCTTATTTGCACTACTTGTTGATGTAATGATTGTTGTAACCTTTTTAATTTGATCAATGATTATGGTTATGTTTAGTTTCTACTCTTGCATGCTATATACATATATATGTTGCTTGTCCACTAAATATTTTTTTGCAAGAATTCCATGTCTCAATTTCTTTCTGACCTCAAAACGAGGGGGAGTATACATCAAGGGGGAGCTACAATAAAATCGGGATAACCTTTTTTATGCTAACAAAAAGGGGGAGAATTGATATAAACTCACAATAATACTTGTATATATATACTAATTTTCGCTTAATGAGTTTAGATTTTGTAATCATCAAAAAGGGGGAGATTGTTGACATAAATAATGCATAAAAACGTTATTTATACTTTTCGATATCTCTATATTTTAACGATCACAAAATGTAAAATCATCAAACGTAAGATTACTACGTAAACAAGTATTAAGCTAATTTATATCATTATATCCAACTTAATCACTTAAGGTATGGATAAACAAGTGTTTAATACATCTCATGATCAAAGGGGTATTTAATTAATTAATACAAAGTTTATTTAATTATATAAACATATTATATATTTTTGAAAAACAATTTTGGTAATAAAGAAAAATGTTTTAATCATACTAAATATATGATTTCAAAATTTTAACCAAAATAAGTTAGTTTTTCACCAAATAAACTTTCCCCACTAAATGACAAGTTTTCTGGCCGTTACAGCTGGGCGGCCCCCTTAATTATAAGGGGTGGTCCCCTTAAAATTAAGGGGACTGGCCATGATTTAAGGGGACCAGCCAGGCTCCTGTGTCAGAAACTGTCAGAATTTTTCTCCTATAAATACCACCTTAAATCTGGAATTTTTCCCCACCTTTTGCACAATAATTTCAGATCTAAAACTCTCTAATCTTCTTCCAAAACCATTTGATCATTTGATTATTAATCCTTGTTTCCAGTGATCTAATCCTATCTCATCCATCCTCATCCAAAGTGCAAAAAAAGAATACTCCTTCTACAACTAAGTTCAAGAAGCATTGAAGAGTAGTTGTGTATATTGTGTATATTATTTGTGAAGTTGTGTTGTGCTTGTAATTAGTAGTTTAGAAGAATTAGAAGTAGTGTAGGTAGAAGAAGTTGTTTAGTAGTGAAGTAGTGTAGTTGTGAAGAAGATAGGTGTGAAGTAGATTGATGTGAAGAAGAAAGGTGTAAAGACGATAGGTGTGAAGAAGTTGTATAGAAGGTGTGATCAAGTTGTGACGTAGTTGTGGTGTGTAAATTGGTGTGTAAGGTTTTCTCCGCCATAAGGGAGTTTGTTGACATAGTGAAGAGAACTCTCGAGTAGGTGAGTCGGGGAGTGGAGTAGGAACAAGGAAGGTGACCTTGTAGCCGAACCACTATAAATCCTTGTGTTGTAGTTTAATCTCTCCAACTCTTTTCATTACTTACTTATTTACCTATACTATATTAGCTTAGTTAGTTAGTTACTATATAATTGTTCATATAGTGCAAGTATTGAGATCACATAAACTAGAATCGAAGTTTTTAAAATAAACTTGTTTTTATAAATTTTAAAAGGACGTAAAACTATTCAACCCCCCCCCCCCTTCTAGTTTTCCACAAACTCTTCATCACATGGAATATGGTGAGTTGATAACCATATAGTTTTTGGTAAACTATCAACCATAAACGGATTTGAGAAGTCTTTACCAGGAGCCGTTTGCTCTGGACTAGTTGATTCTTAGGTTGATTAGACATGGTGAATCAATAACCATTTGTTGTGTGTCTGAGATACACACCTTATAACTCTAATGGCTCAAACAATATGGGTTTGTATTCTACATAAGGAAGAAACACCTAACATAACCCATAAAATTTAACCCAAAGTAACTTTTTGACCAAGTTACTATTCATAAAAATATCTCACCAAAGTCAACCCGATAATATCCAAATTTACTCCTTCAACCTACCAAAACAGATAAGAGTAAATATCCTTCATTAATTAGCCTTCGACCTTGACTTTGCTTATAAAAGGGGGCTCATTACCCTTTAGTTTTCATCAAAACTTATCTTCAACATCACAAACCCTACATCAACATCATGAGCTGGTTTCCACTTGTCTACATATCATCAGATGATTCTTCTGATAAGGAGATAAGTTATTGCTCAGATTCAGAGGAACTTTCAATAGGATGGAGTGATTACTTTCCTCCAAGTGCTGCCACATCTACATCTTCCAATATGAAATCCAAGAAAATTGTAGCTGCTCCAGCTCCATCCCTAGAGTGCTATTCAAGTTCATCCTTTGATGATGAGGATCCAACCTTCACTTTGTCCAAGGAACTTCTAAGAGCCCTTACTATAGCATTGGAGTCAGCCATAGTCAACATGAAGTGGCCTGCTGTTGAGAAGCCTGCACAATTGCCAAAGCCTCCCAAGCAAGTTCTGGTCCTTGCTTGTCCAAGAAAGCAACTTTCTTTTGATGGCAAGAGAAAGAAAGCTTCCAAGGGCAAGCATGATTATCAGGGTAAAGGGAAGAAACCCATGGAGTAGTTGTTCTGATGGTTTAGGTGTTAGGTTTTTATGTTTTGTGATGTTATGCTGGTGTCTGTCTCCTCTGAATGGTTGTACTGTACTTTTCTAATGAATCAATAAAAGTACTTTTTACTTTTTCTTTTATCACAGAGAGAACAAATCTTTCCACTCTTGTATGATGATTTCCACTGTTCTTTAATTACTCTGCATACAAGTTAATAGAAAACCATACACACATATACAAACAATATTAGTACCTAAAAACTATCCTACAACACTGAAAATGTATTAGACATCAAAGATTTATGGATTTAGCATCCCAATACCTGTAACCAAGTACTGAAACCTACCCACATCAAGCCCTTTTGTTAATAAATTAGCATAGTTGTCATCAGTGTGAATTTTGACAACATTAATAAGCTTTTTCTCAAAACAATCTCTGATAAAATGATGTCTAATTTTAATATGTTTAGTTTTAGTGTGCTGCACAGGATTTTTAATAATGCATATGGTACTACTATTGTCTATATATATAATGGTGTTCATGAAATTGTACCCATAATCCAACAATTGATTCTGAAGCCATAAGATCTGAGCACAACAGCTAGCTGCAGCTACATATTCTGCTTCAGTGGTTGAAGTAGCCACCATAGTTTGTTTCTTGCACTGCCATGACACCAATCTACATCCAAGAAATTGACATCCTCCTGTAGTTGACCTTCTATCCAAACTTGCACCAGCATAGTCACTATCTGAGTATGTGATCAATTCCATAGGGGATTCTCTTGGATACCACAATCCTAGATTAGGATATGTCTTCAAATACCTAAAAATCTCCTCTAATGCTGTCATATGTGATGTCTTTGGAGTCACTTGAAATCTTGCACAAGCACATACAGCAAACATAATGTTTGGTCTTGATGAAGTAAGATACATGAGAGAACCAATCATAGATCTATATGTATGCACATCAACATCAGCTCCACTAGCATTCTTCAACAATAGATGAGTAGTTTTATCAGCAGGGGTATTTGAAGGTTTTAGATCAGTGAATTTGAACTTCCTTATAATCTCAGTCACATATTTGTCTTGACTGATAAAGATGCCTTCTTTACTCTGTTGTACTTGCAGCCCCAAAAAGAATGTAATTTCTCCCATAGAACTCATTTGAAATTCATCTTTCATCAGCTTTTCAAATTCTTTGCACATCTCTTGTCTAGTAGATCCAAAGATAATATCATCAACATATACTTGAACAAGTAGAATATCACCCTTGTCTTTCTTGATGAACAAAGTTTGATCAATCTTTCCTCTATGAAACCCATTATTCAACAGATAATTAGCTAAGGTTTCATACCACTTCCTTGGAGCCTGATGTAAGCCATAAAGAGCCTTAACAACTTTATACACTTTATTAGGATGTTGAGGATCTTCAAGGCCTGGAGGTTGAGAGACATAGACCTCCTCATCAATAGTTCCATACAAGAAGGCACTCTTAACATCTATTTGATAGACAGTAAAGCCCATAAAGGATGCATAGGCTAGAAACAATCTAATAGCCTCAAGCCTTACAACAGGAGCAAAAACTTCTTCATAATCAATACCCTTCTCTTGAGTGTATCCTTGAGCAACCAATCTAGCTTTGTTCCTGATAACAATACCTCTTTCATCTTTCTTGTTTCTGAAAACCCACTTAGTACCAATCACCTTCATACCATCAGGCAAATCACAAAGAACCCAAACTTTTTGAAGTTTGAACTGCAACAACTCCTCTTGCATTGCTTCAACCCAGCTAGATTCTTCTAAAGCCTTATACACATTTTTAGGCTCCACTTGTGATAGAAAATAGAAAAACAAACATTCATTCTTGTTCCTATGCTTCTTGGACTCATACACTTCACTAATGAACCCATGAACATCATCTTTCTTTGTCTGTCTTCTAGTCTTCACACCTGATTGTAGCTCACCAATAACATTTTCAAGTGAACGCACTTTGTGAATTGAAGTCTGTGATGTGCTAGGAATATCATATGTTGTTGGCATGTTTGAGATCTCAACATCATCACTGGGTGATTCCTGAGATGAACTTTCCACATTTGGACCATCAGTGGAAACTTCTGTTCTAGCAGTGGGAATTGAGTTACCACTGCTAGTAGGAATTTCTTTATTCAAAACATCAAAATTCACACCATCTGCATCACTTTCCTTTTCAGAATTCTTTGAAGGTTGTGAGTCTTCACCATTGTCAACAAAGTCCCAAAGTGGCATAACAATTTGATCTTTTTCATCTTCATCATCTTTGCAAGATTCATCTTCATCAATAAATTCTTCTGATTCTTCAAAATTTGTGTCTCCTGTACTTGAAGTAAGAGGTACATAATTCATTGTATTGGATAATGTTTCAAGATCAAATAACCATTCTGGTCCTGAACCTACTATGTTAGTTTTATTTTCATGAAACTCAACATGCAAATTCTCTTCAATTTTCTTTGTTCTTAAGTTATAGACTCTAAAAGCCTTGCTAACCATAGAATATCCAACAAAGAAGCCTTCATCAGACTTTTCTTCAAATTTACCCAGATTATCAATGGTATTGAGAATAGTAACATGACATCCAAATGGCCTCATAAATTCCAAAGTGGGGGGTCTTCCTCTGAATAGCTCATAAGGTGTCTTGTTCTTTGTTTTAACCACTAAAACCCTGTTCTGAATGTAACAAGCAGTGTTAACTGCTTCAGCCCAAAAAGTCACTGGAAGCTTTAAATCAGCTAACATGGTTCTAGCAGCCTCAATTAGTGTTCTATTTCTTCTTTCAGCAACTCCATTTTGTTTACGAGTTCTTGCAACACTAAATTCTCTCTTAATACATTTGTCTCTGCAGAAATCATCCATAACTTTGTTCTTGAACTCTGTCCCATTGTCACACCTGATGATCTTGATCTTCTTTTCAACTTGATTTTCAACTTCAGTGATGAATGTCTTAAGGATGCCAGTGGTCTCATCCTTGGTTCTTAAAAAGAAAACCCATGTGAATCTACTAAAGTCATCAGACACAACAAGACAATACTTCTTCAAATTGATGCTGCTCACAGATGTAGGACCAAACAAGTCCATATGCAGCATGTAGAGTGGATGATCAATAGAATTGAATGCCTTGGTCTTGCATGAAGCTCTGTGTTGCTTACCTTTAAGACAGGCAACACATGTTTGGTCATTTTCAAATCTCTTCTCTGGTAAACCTCTGACTAGACCATCTTTCACAATCTTGTTAATGGTCTTGAAATTAACATGACCAAGTCTTCTGTGCCAAAGCATGGATTCATCCAAAGTAGCTTTTGCAAGCAAGCAAGTAACGTCATTATTAGCCACTATGTTCTTCATGTCAATGCTATATAGATTGCCTTTTCTAGGGATTTTAAGCAAAATATCACTTTCATCAGGGAGCTTATAATCCTTAGATAAGATATAACATTCATCTTCTGTGAATAGAACTCTATGCTTCTTGTCATACATCTGTGACACACTAAAAAGGTTGTACTTGAGTTCTTTCACATAGTACACATTCTCAAAGTCCAAGTTTCCAGCCTTGATTGTTCCTTTGCCAGAAACTTTGCCACCTATACCACCTCCAAAGCTGACAAATTGTCCATCATAAGGTTTGAAATCTGAAAGATAAGACTTATTGCCAGTCATGTGCCTGGAACATCCACTGTCTGAGTATCCTTGATCATCTTTAGTCTTTGAATGTTCCTGCATACAAAATAAAGGAATTAGTTCCTTTTGGGGACCCAAGCCACAAATGACTTGGATCTGCCTCATGTATCAATATAATTGTATCTGTCAAAGGTCATTGATACACCATTGGGATTGTTTGAGGTGATAGTTCCTTTTGGTTTCCATTCCCAAGGTCCTGAGGCCTTAACAGCATTTCCCACATTTACCCTCTTATTGTTCACAGAACCACCAGTGGACACTTTTAGCCTTGGAGTGGTAACTGCTGGCTTAGCAGTGGAAACTGCTTGTTTTGAAATTTTGGGTACCCACTTGTGATTATTGTAAACTTTCTTTTCAAAATAGGTATTTTTCCTTGTTTGTTCAGATTTGACAAAAGTAGTAACAGGGGACTTAGGGTAAACTCTGTTTTTATTTCTGGCAGTGGCAACTGCTGGTTTAGCAGTGGAAATAGTTTTGATGCCAGAGTTAAACAAAACAGACCTGGGAATCATCTTGCTTAGTGGATTTGGGTGAGTTAAGTTATTAGCATTATATCCATTCACCCTAGTATTCCTAAACACTTCCCTTCTACCCATGTGATAGTTACAATTATAAGAAAGATGATCAAAACTACCACATATATGACAGGGTTTGTTGTTAAACACAAAGTGACTACCAAATTGCCTAGATTTAACATGATTCCAACTCCTTATATCCCCCCTAGGAGTTGTTGACCTACTTCTGTACATCTCTGCATATCTAATAGTGGGCCTAGTGAAATTAGATTGTGTCCTAGGCTTCTTTTTGACAACTTCAGGAATACTCTTTTTAACATCCACATGTACATTCTCAGGAACACTAGTTTTAGACTCAACATTCAAACTTTCATCTTTAAGAGATGAGTCACTAGCACTATCAAATGTATCAACCTCAACCTGAACCATTTCAATAGCAGCTTCTTTTACAAATTTTGGTCCATAGGTCATGGTTGGTTCTTGGAATTCTTCTAATCCTGTGTGAGCTAAGTCAATGCCAGGAGGTGATGGAACACCTCTTAGAGGTGGTGGAACAGATTTGTATCCAACTCCTGATTTGGCTTTGTTCACAACTTGGGCTTCCCAAATTTTGTCAATACACTTGGATTGGTGATCTAGTGTATTACAAGCTATCTGTATATTCTCATTAGCCCTTTTAACTATTTCTAACTCTTCCCTAAGAGCCCTTTTTCACAGCAACCTGATAATCTAAGGCTCTTTTTAAAATAGCAATATCATCATTGAACTTAGATTCATTTGCCCTATAATGCTCTAATTGAGTTTCTAAAACACCAATACCTCTTTTATGATTTGCTAAGTTATAATTAGTATGATTTAACTCTAGCAATTGTTCATCATATTGTGCTTTAATTTTCTCATACTCTTTTAAAGCCTTACAAGTTTTAGAACAAGCATTATTAATTTGTACCTCAGAGTCAAAAAAAGCCATTAGTGCAAGCTCAGTAGCAAGCATTGCAGACTCTGAATCATCTTCTTCATCCTCAGCCATAAAGCTCCAATCATAGCTCACTCCATCAATGGCCAATAGAACCTTTGGTTCTTCAGTTGTAGGTTCTTTCTTCTTGTCCTGCTTATACCAAGTTGACCTGTTGTCAGGTTTCCTAGGTTTCCTGCATTCCCTGGCAAAGTGCCCCTTCTTATGACAATTGTAGCACTCCACCTTCTTTTTGTCAAAACCTACTGTCTCATTGCCATTTATGGTGATCTTCCTTCCGGTCTTCTTCCAAAACTTCTTTGCCTTTAATCTTAGTAATGCAACCTACCATTTAATGTCCATCTCCTCCATGTCATCCTCATCAATTTGATCCAAATCCTCATGATTGAGAATTGAACCACTCATCTGACTTGACAGAAAGGCATAAAAGGTAGAATCACTAAGACCAGCAATCTGTCTTTTTGAACTAGCAGTGGAAACACCTCCATTACCAGTGGAAACAACAATGTTAGCATCATCATCATCACTATCACTTTCTCTATCTGAACTATCATCAACAGATGATGATATGAGTGCTATACTTCCTGAACCTGTACTTAGTTTGCCAGCTTTCTTCAATCTCTGTTCAATAACCTTAAAGTTATTGTACAAATCATTAAGCTTCATAGTCTCCAAATCTGGCTTGTCTTCCTACACTGCAACATTGGTTCCAAACTCAGAGGGTAAACTTCTTAAGAACTTTAGATTGAGGTCTTCCCTTTCTACCTCAATTCCAAAAACAGTGAGTTGAGTAACAATCTTTTGTAGCCTTGTGAAGATGCTATCAATAGATTCATTACTTGTTGAACCAAAGTTTTCATAAGTCTGTTTCAGCAGGGTCTTCTGAGTCTTCTTGGTGGAATCATTAACACCAAAAACATTGCAGATCTCTTCAAACAGAGTTTGTGCAGTCTTGTACTTGTTGAATGCTAGAACTTGATCTCTGGGAAGGGTCATCAGCAGCAAACCTTTGGCCTTCAGATCATTCTTCATCTGAAGTCTTTCATCATTTGTGACAGGTCCAGTGTTAACCTTTACTACTTCCTTGCCATTAACAGTTTCTGAGGTAGTACCAGGTTTGAAGGAATTTCCAAACATAATGATCTCCCAGAGTGTATAGTCTTGCACCATAAAGAATTGATCGATTATTAGCCTCCACATCTCATAGTCATTCAACTTAAGTTTGGGAAGCTTACCAGCAATGTTTGATTGACTAGTTTCTGTCTCCATTGATTCTTCTGAGTGAACTTAGGGTCTTCTAAATCAAAGTATCAAAGCCTGGCTCTGATACCACTTGATGGATCTAAACACCTGGATCTGTGTTAGATTGATACTTTGAGTTATATCACTAAGTATGCGGAATCTACTTAGTAATACTTAGAAGTTTGATTATGAATGAAACAGTTGTATATTGAATGAGAATAATTTTATGTATCAAACTGTTAGCTCCAATATTATTAATAATAATAATACGAGTGATCTTTGTATCACTAGGGTTACACCTTGAAGCTCTAAGAAAAACGTATATCTAACTTTTACCTTGGACCTCCTTTTATAGCACAAGGAGTCCTCTTCTACAAGATAAGAATAACTCTAATAGAATAAGATATACACAAGATCTATTCTATACTTATCTTTACACGATTCCTAACAATTATCCTAACAGCAGTGGTAATAATATGTACTAGCAGTGGTAATGTGTTTCCACCGCTAGTGCATTCTTCAACAGTTGTAATCTTCATACTAGTCGTGGTAACTGTTAGTATAATTCCCAACATAAATGAAAATGCAATAAACTTCAAGAGTGAATGGAGAGCTTCTATATAGTATAACATTGATTGCACAGAACAATGAACCAAATTACATTCTACTTTATTAGTGTCCCATCCCACCATGATTCTACAACCTTTTTTACTAACTCGAAGATTGTCCTGCCAATTCCAATTTCCAAACACTTTGTCTCTAATTTTCCCAATCCTATCATGCTTCATATGAGTCTCCAATACTGCACACACACTAAGGTGTTCATTCCTAATCAACTTCTTGACTTCATTCTACTTTATGACTTTTCCCAAACCTCTTATATTCCAAGCTACTATTTTGCAATCCATTACTCACTAATTATGTAAAATATCACTCCCATTCCCATTAACCTCATTCTTTGTCATGAACCTAGCAGTAGCAGACTTGTCTACAACTACATCATTCTCATCTAGTTCAATGGTTTCTGTTACTACTCCATACATTGCATTCCATTTTTCTTGATAAAATTGATGCATCTGCTTATTCCACTTACTAGTTACACTAAGAGCGGGTTTCTGTTTCAACAACACATAGTTTTTTTACAACACTTTTCCAACTTTCATCATTACTATTCTCGCCTTCTTCCTCATTCTATTGTAAAACAATATATTTGTTTGCTGACTTCCTCAATTCAGATATCACACTCTCTTAAACATTCCAACCTTTTTTAGGAGTTTCTGATTATCACTTGCTACTTCAATCTTTTGGTTTATCTGACTAGTACTTGCAACTTCAGGGTTATGTTTCTTCACATTATTTTTGGGTTGATACACAAATTTTGCTTGTTTTCCTTTATTCTTCATACCCACCTTGTAACCTTCTTTATGCATTCCTGTTTGCTTCCCATTATCACCACTTTTATCTTTATTAACTTCAACATTCCTTTCAACCTTATCAGTTTGACTAGCTTCCTCTTCCTTTTTATTCAGCTTACACTTCTCATGATCATGTCCAAAAACTTTGCACAGCTCACATACAAGTGGTTTCTAATCATATTCAACCTTAACTTTCTTAATTGCAATCTGTTTACCCATTTTATCACAATACATGATATCAACAGGATCAGGAATTCCCTTTTTAGCATCAACTTCAATCAACACTCTAGCATACCCAAGCCTTCCAATACCTTGATTACACATTCTTGTAGTCATAGAATCCATCATAGTTGGCTTCCCTAGTCTACTAGCAATAGCACTCTTACCCTTAGTAGGCCATGCCTCAAGTGCTAGGTTGGTGTGCTTATTCACACACCTTTTTCTGGCCAAATTAAGACCAAAACAGACACAAACTAACAATAATTGCCAAAGATATTGTGTTTTTGTGTTAGTGATCGTGCAGGAAAGGATATTTCAGAAATATGCATAAACAGGCCAAAAAGGATAAAAACGAGCACGAGTTTGGAAAAAGTGTCAAAAGCCAGAATCGAGGAAGCAAATTACCATAGGTTAACAAACTTAACCCATAATGGTAACACATCAGGTTCAACTTTATTCATATCAACACTTGAATCCCATTTTTTGTACCACCGTAGCTTTGCTATTCACAATCCACACCCCATTCTCAATAACTATTTGCAGTCCATGTTCATTAGAGAATTTAAACACAAAAGTCCCATTCCCAATGTCCATTATATTTTTTAGCCCAAATTTTCCCCACATCCTGAACAAGTGATATTTCAATTCCATTATATACATTTTATACCCAACAAAATACCCACAAGCAGTAAGCTCCCACTTTCTACTACCCTCAGTGACAAGTTCTTCATCAAATACAACAAATTCATATCCATCTTCACTGATTTTAGTAGGTATTTGGCACAATTTATTATCAAGTTCAACTGAGCTATTCATAACCATATTAGCATAAGTTTTCCTAGTTACGTTATCATTAGCATCCTTATCAACATTAATTTTTGGATCTTCAACATGTTCACTTACAGTGCTTAATGACATTGCCTCCTTCTGTTTTCCATCCTCAGACACCATCTCACTTATTTCTGACTCTGATCCACAAACACCTCTTGTGTTACCTCTATACTATTCACCTCATCACTTACATCCAAATAGTCCTTACCACTCTCATCCACATCATTAGAAGCCATTTTATTCACTTTTGGTGCACCAGTATCCTTCCCTGATTAATCCACTTGACCTCTATTCATCCCTGCATCACTCCTCCCCCCAGCATTATCCATCATTACCAATTCATCACTGCAAACCCTATTTTCAGAACAATCAGCCCCTTCCACAGTTTTCACATCATTTCTCTTCTTACTATTTAGTTCACATACAGAATCCTTTAACCTATTAGGCATTCGAGTCTTTCTTTTAGATTCTCTACCTTTAGCCAACATTATATCAACCCATTGTACACTAACGATCAATTAAACACCAGAGAAATAACCAGATTATAACAGAAAATGAAATGAGTGAAAAAAATTAGAAATGTGAATTTTGGCGCCAAATAACTAACTGAGTTTTATATAAAACCTTATTAAAATTTGGGAAAAATCGCACCACTAGATGCGGAATCAAACACTGAATCAATTACACTAATTAGATTTGGAAAATACGTACAGGATCAAGTGTAATTGAAGGATTTACAAGCATTTTAATGGTGAAAAAACACAGAAAAGTTTGTTAGATGAGAGAGAAAGTGTGTGAGAGAGATTGATTTTTTAATTTTATAATCGAGCCATCAGTTTTTGTGCATATACAAGAAAAGTCATAGCAGAGTTCCCCGAATTACCAGCGGGTCCCGCAACTACCAGCCATCTGGAATGTCCGCTCTTTTCCCATGAAAACTCACACCTGATAACAAAGCCATTAATGCCGAAATTGTAGTTTGTGGTGGTAATGCCCCAAATGCATATGCAGTTGTTGACGCGAAACACGCAAATGAAAAACAGTTTCTCCCAGCACTCAAAGACTATAACAGAATCCAACCATTAAGACCAAACCCAATGTGGGAAAAAGAGTAAGACATGCCATCACTACGAGCAATGGGCGAAAAGGTTTTTTTGGATTGGGAAGATTTCACAGAAGCGAATCTCACCGGCTCTATTATACACGCCAAATAAACAAATGGGACAAAGGTTAAAGGAGCTAAAACCAACAACAATAGCCAGAATGTATCATTCTGCTTTAGCTCTATTACCCGACACCAAAGTCTTAGTCGCAGGCAGTAACATGCACGCTCAATACACTTTTGATGGGGACTACCCTACAAAACTAAGATTCGAGAAATTCTCCCCTCCTTACTTAGATTCAGCGTTGGACAAAGACAGGCCCGAGATAAACGAACAAGGTACTTATAAGGTATTAAAGTATGAAAGACAGTTTAAGGTTTCAGTTAAGTCCGATAAAAAGTTGGAGTTTGGTGATGTCATGGTCACAATGTTGTATCCACCATTTACAACTCATGGTTTTTCACAAAACCAAAGGTTGTTGATTCCTACTTTAACTGGTGTTGATAATAATGTGATCACTGCTGTTGCACCGGCTAATGGGATCATTGCTCCTCCTGGTTACTACATTTTGTTTGTGAATTATCTCGGCGTGCCTAGTAAGGGTATATGGGTGCACATCGATTAGGACAGGCTCGATTTTTTGGTCTTAACGAGTTTTGTTTTTCTTTTTTCTTTTTTTTTTTTTTTTGTCCTTCTAGCTAGTGTTGTTGCAGTTAAGGAAAATAAAATGTACCTAACTAGACCTCGTAAAATGTAAGTAATCTGATGTAGCTAGTTTGTTATTTGTTATTTGTTATTTATTATTTGTTATTTGTAGTTTAAGTTCATGATGTATGGCAGTTTCATGTTATTCCGCATCGAAGAATGTGTTTCTTAATACCTCTATATCGTAAAACAAGTTCACATATAACCTAAAATAAAATAGTTTTGATGTTTTCACTGTAAAATTGATGTAGGATTTTTTCTTCTTTTTTTTTCTTTTAATACAACATTACTAGAGCCGTAATGAATGTGCAGCAAATACCGTAACGTAAAAAGATATATGTAACAAATAAATGTTACATAAATATAAGGTATTAATGGCTTTCACATAATTCAAGCAAATTAGCCTATAGTATTATCAAAGAGTAAAACATGTTCTATAATCTATGCTAGTGGAGTTGCATTATTTACAAAACACACGATATGTCTCATATGCAAGTAAATAAAATCGCATGATAAATAAAACAAAACATACATTATGTGATGAGAAATTTTGAGTCAACTAGGTCATCTTATTATCTTAAGTATGTCTGTTATTTTTTTTTGAAAACATTCACAAATGTTTTTATCTGTTAGAGTCCATATTAAACTTCTATTGTCAAAAATAATATAACTGTATAATAGAGTTATAATAATAAGATCACGTTGTTGAAAAAGAGAAATATATTACATGAAATATAGGGTATTTCTAATGGAATGAGATCCTCTTAAGTTGAGAGGATGAACTTGACTCAAGTTGCGACATTATGAGCCACTGGATTTGATTCAATGGCTCAAATCAAAAGAACTTTTTTTGATTTGAACTATTGGATCAAATCCAATGGCTCACAATCATGCAACTTGAGTCAAGTTGATCCTTTAACTTGAGAGGATCTCATTCCATTTCTAATTATGAAATAACAAATGCATAGTTAATTAATAAAAAGAAAACATATATAGTTCAACATTGTCGATTTCAAAATTCCAAGTCATCGACAAATTATGGGGTATTCAAATTAGTGTTTCTAGAATCAACTTGGTTCACCAAGTTGAACCCTCTCTCTTTTTCTTTCAAAGATGCATGATATAACTCACAAAGGTATGGGGCTGTTCGACAAGCTTTTGCCCATTCGTTTGAGATACCACATTTAATGCATGAACCAGTAATGTTCAGCGGTGTACCAAATCATAATTATATTTTTGCTTCCTCACATTTTGTGTCATATTGTTTCATGGAGCATAATATTGGGTCTTTGACTAAGACCATAGGTGAATTCATGATCGTGATTATATCAAACATACATCTTATTTCGATCAAAAGAACGGTTATTGTTGTGAGAATTGTTTTTGCCAAATTGGCCACTATCTTTTTCATGACCCTCACTTCATAACTGGGTCACATCACAGTCACAGTGATTCCATCCGAAATTCGGTGTGCATGAAAACAGACAAAACGGGTGTCATCTTGATCGGAATGAGATGACAGTGAAGGCGGTGTAATTTCCAGGAAGAATGGAGGTGCATGCAAAGAGATATGACCGATTATGTGATGTTAGGGAAGGGGGTAGGTGTGTAGTGAGTGCCGAAGGGCAAGGGCAAAATGTGATTCGGTGTCCTACTTTTAGCAATATGCCACAAAGTTGAGTCAAGTTCGAAATAAGTATCATCTACGACGTCAGTATTACAAATTTCCCCATAGTTATAATACCCATACACTCACGGGTTTTTACATAAATTTTTCATTATTATCGATCAATATTTATATAGAGTTTTGTTGGACGAATTATTTAGATTTTTTTAATTGGCATGGTGTTGAGGTGGTTGTTGCTTAAATTTAACTATTGATATTATGTCTCAGACGTCATGCATATTTAATAGCACATAATGATCCTTGAAGAACTGCTATTCTGGATACCTTCATTAAACTTTATAGAGGAATTTCATGTGTTGTTGATATACGTGCAATCTCATGTATTTTCTTTCAACTCACAATACACGTGTGCCGTGCCTTAATTTTTATATTTATATTCCTCTTAATATTAACTTTAGCCATATTTAACCTTTAAACTCATGTACGTGATGAGGCGAAAAATGAACCGTTTTTAGGGGGTCATTTAAGCCGGAATTGGAAATTATTTGATCAAATATTGCCCTAAATCGTTCATTTTGTGATTTTAGGTACTTTGGGAGTGAATTCTGGAAAAGGAAGCATTTTGGACGTTTTTGGAGCATAAAAGTGAAGAAACGGAAAAGACTTAATTTTCCATGCTGAGAACAGTACCTGACGGCGTCAAGAAGGGAAATGTGACGGCGTCAGGAGTAAAATCCATGACGACCCAGAGAAAACCTGAAGGCGTCAGACGAAGGGCGTCAAGAGTTATTTTGGTGACGGCCTGAAGAAGGATTACACATGACGGCGTCAGACCCAGATCTAGGCAGTCCGAGAACTTTATTGGCGGCGAGATGACGGCGTCAGACATTTACTCTTGATGTCGTCACCTCACAAAATCTATATATACTTTTCTATTTTTCATTCATTAAGAGAGGAACGTGTGTGGAGAATACTAGGGTCGAACCTAATAAACCCTAGGTCGTTTGTAACAGTATTTTCAAGGGTTTTCACCCCTTGAAACCTTTCATGTTCAATTAAGATAAGTCTTCTTTCAATTCATTCAATATGTCTATGTGTTGTTTGAATATATCTTATGCTTGTCTTGATTACAACATGCTAGGCTAGATCTATCATGTGTTTGCTTAGACGTAATGAAACCTAGATGTTAATTATAGGTTGATTGCTTGTTTATAGTTGTAATGGATGAATGATTTCAATGTTAGGCTTAAGAAAACTGGCAGATCTCCATTTTGTAACTTGCTTGAACGTCTTAAGAAACATGAACCGATGTGTACTAGGTTTTTATGGTTGTATTTAATGCATAAGCAAATTCTAGTGATCCCATGTTAGGAGCTTCTTAGCCGGCTCGACATAGGAGTGAAGTAGGCGCTTATAGGATTGGGGAAGTAAGTACGCCACCCCATGAATGGTATTAAGGAATACAATCCGTCATCCACGCAACTGTAACAAGTAATTAACCTGTAAAAGATATCTAGGGAGTAGTGAAATCTAAGTAAACACAATTCTCCCATATATTGCTCACACCATTATCTTAAATTAGTTTATTTTCATTTTTGTTATTTTATTTTGATTGCATCTTTAGTTATTGGGTTACTTGACTAGCAACTAATTCCACCCACTCTTCCAATACCTGAGATTTTTACTTGCTTTTCATAAAAATATAAAAATACAAAAAGAATCTTCTCTCATCTCTAGACCTAGTTCTTAAGTTTTCTAATCCTAGCGACACTATTCCCAAGTTGAACGATCAATCCCCCGGTACTTGTCACTATACTATACTACAACGATTAGGTACACTGCCTGGTGGGGGTTGTAAGCTTCTGGAGATCCCTCGAGAGGTAAAGCCTGGTGCAATTCCCACGCATCAAGTTTTTGGCACCGCAGCCTGGGGAATAGTTATTGTCTAGGTTAGAATTTCTTTTTATTAGGTCTACTTGCTAGATTCCTTTCTAGTAAGGTTTTATTTTTATATTTTTAGGTTCTCTTTAGTCTATCTCATTTCTTCGTGTTTTTGTTCGTAATCTTACCATCCGACATCATGGAAGGTGGTAACATCTTTGAACCCATCAACCCACCACAACAAGACCACCCACAAAACCCACCACTAGCTAACCAACCTTTTAGGCCCCGAACCCTAGGAGAGTATTCCCGACCTAGCCACCAAGGCTATCGAAACACCATTCAGCTCACCCAAGGAGCCAATGTGTCTCCCTTGCGATCCGACACCATCCGGTTGGTGCAAAGCGGATGTGCATTCCATGGACTTCGTTCTGAAGATCCAAATCAACATCTCAAGGACTTCCTTAAAATCGTAGATTCTATAGACCTTGATGCTACAACTAGAGAGTCAACCCGATTATACCTATTCCAATTCTCTCTACGTGATCAAGCTAGTCAATGGCTAGAGCATTTACCCGCGGGATCCATCACCTCATGGGATGATCTCACCACTCATTTCCTTGCTCAATTTTTCCCACCGGGGAGAACTACCAAGCTTAGAAATGATATCTTGATGTTCCAACAACGTCAAGGTGAAACTCTATATGAAGCATGGACTCGTTTCAAGGACTTACTCCAAAAAGTCCCTCATCATGGCATAGATCTTTGGCTCCAAGTCCAAATCTTCTATGACCATATCGATCTCTCCACAAGGCGAACCATTGACCAATCGGCCGGTGGCAAGCTACGTGATCTAAGTGCAGAAGAATCATGGGAACTCATAGAAGATCTTGCTCTCTATGATAACGAAAGTTGGAATGATCCCCGTGATTTGAACAAAACGGTCAAGGCAATATCTTTGCCTTCGAACAATTCTAGCACTCCCGACCGTAGGATCATGGAACTTGAGGACTGAGTCAAGTTTCTTATGAAATCTTACGAAGCTCCTAAGCCTTCAAGCCAAGTGAACAAAATCACTTCTTCATGCGAATTATGTAGTGGTCCCCATGACACTCGTGATTGTATGGAACTCCCCGGAGCAGCTTTTGCGGACTACGCATCCTCGCGTACCGACGAAACGGGAGATAAGTGGTACACTTTCAAACCCGAGCCAAACCCGTATGGTGATTCCTACAACCCTTCTTGGAAAAATCACCCAAACCTTAGGTGGAAACAAAACCAAACCAATTCTTCCAATCCGCCTAATCGTTATCAACCAAACGGTCCACCCTCCAACCGTACTTTCAACAACAATCCTTCTAACAACTATGGTAGTACCAACAATCTTGAAGGATTGATGTCCAAGTTTATGGCATCTCAAGAAGCTCGCATAGCTAGGTTTGAAACCGAATTCAACCAACAATAAACGGAGATGACCAATAAGATTGACAACTTGTTGAAAGCCCTCAACAACCAAGCGTTAACTACACCTAGGAAGGACACTAGGGACACTAATAGCAGAATCCAAACTAAGGACCCCTCGTCATCCAAACACGTCTACTTTGTCAATGTTGTCACTATTAAGCCAATAGACAAGGAGATAGAAGAAAGTGACAAGGATGAAGTTGGAGTAGAAACCGAGACTAGGGATGAAATTAGGGAAGTTGAGGTTAATAAAGGAGAAGAGTTAGAGGAAGTAGAGACTGTAGAAGAGTACTTTGATAAGTTGCCCACCAAAGAAGAATGGGAATATCATAAGGATTTATTCAATGATCCCAAGACACCATATATCCTTGGCACACCCCTTATCAAAATGGGAGACCCCTCTAACATCAACATACCATGCAACATTGGGCATATGCATATATGGAAAGCTTATATCGATCCTAGATCTCCTATAAACATCATGACTAGGACTTATTATAATTGGGTAATGAAGAAACAACTTGGTTATAGGATGATGCCCAATAAGAACTTGCTAAGTAATTTTGTAGGTAGAGTGAAAGGATTGCATGTGATTGTCGGAAATTTCACTTATGAGACCGATTTTATGATAGTAGAGGATACTCGTCCGGTGATAAATGATTGCTTAAGTCAAGTAGTGTTTGGAAAACCGTTCGTTGAGGCCACTAAGATGAGTTATGATCCGACTCTAGGGATAGTTAGGTTCAAGGAAGATAATGATGAGATTGCCTACCAAATGCCCTATAAGATTGAGCAGTACCGCCTCCTATCGAACCTAGAAAAGGAACACAAACAAGCAGCTTATTATAGGAATGATGAGGATAGACGTAGAGGAGTAGAGTATGTGATGAGTAGGATGCTTGGTTTCTACAAAGAATGCTTGCAACTAGGTCCGGAATACAAAACTGGTATAGGAGATGACCTAGAGAGTGAAACCAACGATGAGGTCACGTAGTAACTCATGACCTTGAGTTTAGCAACAAGACTCATAAATAAAGAAAAGCGCTTCTTGGGAGGCAACCCATGTTTTGTGTGATTTTTATTTTGTTTGATTGTTATTTGCTTCCGTATGCATGTTTTATTTTTATTGTTGGTAGATCATGTTTCAAACTAAAATGGTGAAAATACTTTATTTTGTTGTTTGGCTTAGTCTTAACTTCATCCAAAGGTATTTCGTAAAAGATAAGTGTAAGGGGAAACCCCAAATATGTTTTTAAGAAACAAACTCGATCATGACTCTCCACAATATTAAGTGAACATGTATATTCGTATTTGTTAGAGTCAAATGCTTGTATCGAGTCATAATGATGTTTTGCAGGATTTTCCAGGAAGTAGGACGAAGTTTTTCAAGAAATTTTCTGGAAACTTAACATAAGAATTTCTGCAGGTCACTTCTGACGGTGTCAGGAAGAAATTCCTGACGGCGTCACGTGTAAAATTCTGGAAATTTTACCAGTTTTGTTTTTCTAACGGAGTCTTAAAGTTTTTGTTGAATCTTTAGTTTTATAATCTCCAGGAGATCTGCAAACATCATTCCACAAGCATTATATCTTATTTTGTTTTCTAGGATTTGTTAGCATATATAGATTGCCGCCGATTTTACGCGAGGTTGTCTTGTCTGTTTTCTCAGGTTTAACAGGTTATGTTTGACAAGATGATGATTTATATTCTGGAAGGGAAGCTTTGATTGTTCATTTTCTTGGAGGAAGATCTAACCTGGCCACCTTATTATCCATACCGAGCGAATCAGGGGAGTATTTGATTTCATTCTTTTTACTTATTTCACTTTTACATTCTTTACTTGAACATTGGGTACAATGTTCATCCTAAGTGTAAGGGGAGGGTAAATGATGATACCTTACAGATACACTTTCGCTTGAGTTTGTTTGTTTGATGGTAGATGTGTAATAAAACTAAGAGAAATACTTGTTAGTGTAATTTTAGCGCCAAATTTAAAATTTTTTACAACATTTAGGAGTGAAACTTTAGCCATAGCAAGCGTCTCATGGATATGAGATTGTATGACTAGCACAAAACCGTACCATTCAGAAAAATTTTCCACCCAAATATGTGAGGTTCGCCTTTAGATTTGATAGGAAAAGCATTTACTATTAGTGCTTATGAGTGTACCGGTAGCTTTTAGATTCTAGAACTTGCGTTAGTGATGCATCCCGAGACCACTAGTGAGACTACATTCGTGTAGTAGGATTTACTACATGATAAGAGGCATTAGGATCACCCTTGTGTTAAACCCGTATCATAATTACTTGACCATTTAAGTCATATTACTTGGCTAGTTAAGTCAACTAATTTTTCCCACACATTAGCGTTGTACTCATTTTTAGTACACGAAACCCCTAGTACACCCCTCCGAGCCTATCTTTTCGTTTCTAACTTTAAGCATCTTACTTAAAGGAAGAATTTGTTACACCCCAATTAAATGTACACCCAAATCGCCTTAGCCTTCCGTGTATGCACTCATCCTTAGTGCATTATTGTTATTTGTTTAAACCCTTAGTTAATTATCTAATTGATTACATGGTTTCTAAGTCGAGTCATATCCTTGTACATATTGTTTTGGGACAATTGGGACTCATGGGTAAAGTACTAATGTTATGGAGTAATGGGGAGGAACATCATTTATTGCCCCCATATGTGCGTTAATATTAAAAGTACTCCAAGTGATTTGATTATCTTGATTCGAGTCATTAGATTAGTTATTTGCAAAGTATGTAAAAATTCAAGTGTAAGGGGAATGTTCATTCCCTATGATGTATTATTTTGGATGGTAGGGTAAGAGTGTATGTAAAAAAATAAATAAAAAAAAATAAAAAACATACGGACTACCATCCCGTTTCATTCTATGTTTGTTTTATGTTTTTGTTATTTCTCATTTATTAGCTTAACTCGCCGCCAGTAAAGATTGCCTTTATCCAACAAAACTGTGTATTCCATATCCCTACACCTAACGTTACAACCCTTTAAAAGACCTCTTTAATAGTTTATCCTAGGTGCTTACGCCATGTGGTGGAGGTTTGATCCTTTCCCAAGCCTATGGTAATCTATTTTGCTATGACAGGTAGTGAGAGATGTTTTCCATTTCCATATTGAGATATTATTTTATTACACCCGAGAGATGTGAGTATCTAAACACTATTTGTGAGGTGCTAGTGTATGACCTCCGTGCTTGTCTTTGGTCTTTAGCGGAACGATTATTTGTTGTAATTACTTTTATATTAGTGTTAAATGACCCATAACTTGTATTTTGACTAGAATAAAAGCACATTTGCTTGAGGACAAGCAAATCTCAAGTGTAAGGGTATATGATGAGGCGAAAAATGAACCGTTTTTAGGGGGTCATTTAAGCCGGAATTGGAATTTATTTGATCAAATATTGCCCTAAATCGTTCCTTTTGTGATTTTAGGTACTTTGGCAGTGAATTCTTAAAAAGGAAGCATTTTGGACGTTTTTGGAGCATAAAAGTGAGGAAAACGGCAAAGACTTAATTTTCCATGCTGAGAATAGTACCTGACGGCGTCAAGAAGGGAAATGTGACGGCGTCAGGAGTAAAATCCATGATGACCCAGAGAAAACCTGAAGGCGTCAGACCCAGATCTAGGCAGTCTGAGAACTTTATTGGCGGCGAGATGACGGCGTCAGACATTTACTCTTGATGCCGTCACCTCACAAAATCTATATATACTTTTCTATTTTTCATTCATTAAGAGAGGAACGTGTGTGGAGAATACTAGGGTCGAACCTAATAAACCCTAGGTCGTTTGTAACAGTATTTTCAAGGGTTTTCACCCCTTGAAACCTTTCATGTTCAATTAAGATAAGTCTTCTTTCAATTCATTCAATATGTCTATGTGTTGTTTGAATATATCTTATGCTTGTCTTGATTACAACATGCTAGGCTAGATCTATCATGTGTTTGCTTAGATGTAATGAAACCTAGATGTTAATTATAGGTTGATTGCTTGTTTATAGTTGTAATGGATGAATGATTTCAATGTTAGGCTTAAGAAAACTGGCAGATCTCCATTGTGTAACTTGCTTGAACGTCTTAAGAAACATGAACCGATGTGTACTAGGTTTTTATGGTTGTATTTAATGCATAAGCAAATTCTAGTGATCCCATGTTAGGAGCTTCTTAGCCGGCTCGACATAGGAGTGAAGTAGGCGCTTATAGGATTGGGGAAGTAAGTACACGACCCCATGAATGGTATTAAGGAATACAATCCGTCATCCACGCAACTGTAACAAGTAATTAACCTGTAAAAGATATCTAGGGAGTAGTGAAATCTAAGTAAACACAATTCTCCCATATATTGCTCACACCATTATCATAAATTAGTTTATTTTCATTTTTGTTATTTTATTTTGATTGCATCTTTAGTTATTGGGTTAGTTGACTAGCAACTAATTCCGCCCACTCTTCCAATACCCGAGATTTTTACTTGCTTTTCATAAAATATAAAAATACAAAAAGAATCTTCCCTCATCTCTAGACCTAGTTCTTAGGTTTTCTAATCCTAGCGACACTATTCCCAAGTTGAACGATCAATCCCCCGGTACTTGTCACTATACTATACTACAACGATCAGGTACACTGCCTGGTGGGGGTGTAAGCTTCTCGAGATCCCTCGAGAGGTAAAGCCTGGTGCAATTCCCACGCATCAGTACGCGCGGCTTAAATTTATAAAAAAAGGAATAACATGAGTCGTTTTTGAACATGGACAGCAAAAGAAAAAACACTCATGAACATCCTTACTTAATTTCTTAAAGAGGAATTATCACATTAATTTCATTTTGAGATTTATAAAAAAATAACGTAGATCTTGTTTGTTTTTTAAAATGTAAAGCATATGGTGTAAAAAGTCTAAGGGTTATTTATTAAATTTATATTTATTAAAAACCTGCAAAATGATAAGTTTACTTAAATCACGAGGCTTTATCCAACCCGTGCGATGCACGGGCTTTGGTTGAATATCTACATGTCTTTTAGAGAAGTTTATAGGGTTTTTTTTTATTGTTATTGTCCTTTCTATAACTAATTAAACATGTCTCAAGAGATTCCAACAAAAAGTATTGCAAATGCAAATCGACTCAATTTCAGATGTATATCGTTTACACATGTTCAGTTATGACCCATTTCATAAAAACAGTCACCTTATCTACAACAAATATCAATTAGTTAATGGGTCCACATTTTACGTGCGCCTAAGGGAATAGTCGTTACACGCTTCACAAAAGACTCATATCATCCAACTTTTACCTGCACAACAGCAATTCAAAGAGAAGCATAACTTCTATTAATGAATGGGACAAAAACATTTGTGGACTCTACTTTGTAAAACAAAAATACATATTACTTTCTCATACAATAAACGGTTTTTAGACTTTAGACTAACACTCACATATTGTACAAAACCAAAAAGAATAACCAAATAAGGGGATAGTTCCTTTTTACAGCCCAAAACAAAGGCGTAGCTGAACCATCCTAATCAACAAATAATCAAAGCTAATATAGTAAAAATGTGATATACACAACTGAATTAGCATATGTGGCCTTTTCAACGGCCCATTCCGCATCAGATAAAATAAATCCTATAACAACAAAAGCCTCGTAGGAACCCCAACTTCCTCTGCCCATTCGATATGTAGTATAAAGAAATTGCTGCTTATTTTTCTTTAATGTTTGTAACAACACATTTATTACAGCAATCTTTTAATTTCAGTATTAAAGTGATGTCACATTGATAGACCTACGACAACTGTTCGCTCAAGCTTATCCGATAGTTGAATGTACTATCAAAGACCTTGTGGACAAAAAACACCTAAAAAGATTGGTGACTAACCAACGTCTGTGATCACTAACGTCTTTAATGCATTAACCTGGAAAAATACACGTAAAAAGATTGATCGATTGAAAACCTGGTTTTAACTATTGCATTAACCTGGACAAATACCACAACATGTTTAAGAGAATCAAGATGTAAGAACAAAAAAAATGTTACCTTAGTAATGTTGTAATTTGACAACATGTGCAGAATAATGTCTTCTGCCGACTTTCGAATTGAACAATCCCCTATTTACACCCATCTAAACCATTAACAGGTACAATTTAAGCACCTGAATAATATGGAAGATCATTTTTTGGTTACAGATTACATTCAAGAAACAGTCACAAAATAGGCGTGATTTTGAATTTTGCTAATACCTCATGAGTATATTTCGTTAGTGGTACAGTAAAAGATCGGGCGATTTTTATGAATGGATATGATTTCCAAGTATTTTGATGTTGTTTGTGAGTGATCTTGTTCTTTTTTCTGCTTGAAGAGTCACAGTTTTACTTACTTGGCACTGGCCTGAAATAATATCACAAAAGACATACATACCAATTATCGAAAGAGATGTCAGTGCGCTTGAGAATGCTTGTCACCAAGAGTCTGCTCCGCTGAAACCATGCTTGTCACCAAGAGACAACCTTTCCATCAACGAACACCTATCAGTATACCTTCTAGTAAGCCTAATAAATTGAAGTATTTTTATGAAGGAATATGTGATACGTCCATATTGTTTGTTCTCAACATCCTCATAAGAATCAGACAGCACCCAACGAACACCGGGCAACTATGACATAAATCAACAACAATAAGGTTACACTATGTAATAAAACAATGTAAATAAATTATGCCACCTTTCAGCTTGTGGGAGTCTTCTTCGGACAGAAGGGCTCCAAAAGCATAAATTTTGATCCTTGCATCATCGTAGCTATTATAGGCTCATTTTTGCTAATAAGCTACAACAAACACCATAAAAATAAGCTGGTTATTAAGAGTATAACAAAAAAAAGCTATCAATACCTCGAGTGCGTCTTTCTATTTGCTTTCAATTTAGCTTTAGCTTCGAATCGCCTTCCAGCATCTCCTGCTACCGGTGCTGCTACATGTCAAACCTATTATCATCAATAAATAAATAAATAAAACCAAAAAAAAATTACAACAAATATTTACACTTTCCACAATATATCAAAACCAAAATTCTTAAAAAATGGAATAATTAGACCTGTAAAATTTATATCCCCATCTGATTTATAATCCCAATGGAAAGTTACCCGTCGATAGTCACCTTGTGGTTGGAGGAGATCGTTGGATGATTTGGGGAGGCTGCTGTCACCTTGTGGTCGGAGGAGGTCGCCGGATGATTTTGGGAGGCTGCTGCCGGTCGGCAGAAATTGTGCGGGAGATGATTTGTTGTGTGTGTATGTGTTTTTTTTAGCATATGATCGGATATATGAGTATTGTAAGGATGCTTTGTATTCTTGTGCAACCTTTTTGTCTTCCATAACCTCCCAAGATGGTTTGTCTTCAGCATATGAATTGAAGGCTCGTTAGCATTCAATTGAATCAATAGAGACATGGTTGTAATTGATATGTGGCTTCAAGTATGTTGTACAATATTTTTTTTTTTTTTTTTTTTTTTTTTTTGTGCACAACCCCCATTGCACATTAAATTTAGGGGATAAGCTTTATATATTATAAGATATAATTAAATTAAAAATTTGACAACCATAATGTTTATTAATTACCCTTTGGTTTTCTTTTCTTTTTTTTACAAAATTGACACATATGTTTATATATATATATATATATATATATATATTTTCTAGATGAAATTTAGATGAGCTTGACAAAATTGTTTCTATTTTAACTTTATATTGTCTACTGAGATGATTTTTTTTATACGTTACAAAATTGAGCTCTCTTGTTGTCTAACTAAAACCCTTTTTAAAAAATTGATTTCATATCTCTTATTATATGAGATTAGTGATGATAAATCAATATTATTTAATTCTCAGTGATACCACATATCAGCTAATATTAAACAAAATATAGACGATAGAACATCTAGGAGAATTATATATATATATATATATATATATATATATATATATATATATATATATATATATATATGGAAGGGATCTAATAAGAAGAATAATTAAAATGAGAAGGGTAAGAAGTAATTCTAGCCACACATTTTAATTTGGGAGGAAAAATTTGAATGAAGATGCATCTATTTTTGTAGGTGCATCTAGAATGTGTAGTTGTGATTACTTTTTATCCTTCTTATTTTTATTATTCTTCTTATTTGATCCTAACTATATATATATATATATATATATATATATATATATATATATATATATATATATATATATATATATATATATATATATATGTCTTTGCTACTTATAATACATGCATATTCATTCATTAAATTTAAAATATTTAAAATTTAAGTAATAATAATTGCTTATAATACCTATTAAACTTAAATGATTAAATGACAGCTAATGATACTGAACTAGAGTTACTTTATTTTGCATATCTTTATTTTGGTACATACCAAGGGATAAATCCTCACCATCCATCTAGTTTGATCTAATGATGATGATTAACCTAAAATTAAATATGAAAACCTAATTCCATGTTTTTTTTTTTCCTTTTCTTTGTCTTTTTTATTATTCATTTTCTTCTTCCTTTCTTTATTATTTTTTTTTTTTGTCTTTCTTTTTTCACGCTACTTTTTTTCTTTATTGTTTGTTTTTTTTCTCTTGTTTTTTTTTTTTTTTTTTTTTGTTCTAAATCACGTTTTTTTTTTCTTTTTCTTTTCTTCTTTTTTTCTTTTTTTCTAATAAAGGTTTTTTTTTCTAATACACGTTTTTTTCGCTTTCATACATTTTCGTTCGTTTTCATACGTTTTAGTCTGTTTTCGTACGTTTTCGCCCGTTTTCATATATTTTCGTCCGCTTTCTTACGTTTTCACCCGTTAACATATGTTTTCATACGTTTTCATCCGTTTTCTTATGTTTTCGTTCGTTTTCATACGTTTTCGTCCGTTTTCAAACGTTTTGTTCGTTTTAATACGTTTTCGTCCGTTTTCTTTTGTTTTCGTCCATTTTTCATACGTCTTCATCCGTTTTCAGACGTATTTTTACGCTATCATACGTTTTCGTCCGTTTTCATACATATTCGTTCGTTTTCTTATGTTTTCGTTCGTTTTCGTCCGTTTTCGTTCGTTTTCGTCGAGTTTTCAAATGTTTTTGTCCTTTCCATACATGTTTTTACACTTTCATATATTTTCATTCGTTTTCGTCCGTTTTTAAATGTTTTCTGCCATTTTTAGACGTTTTCATATGTTTCTAAATATCACAAGTGATATTCTGAATATCACAAGTGATATTCTGTGATATTCTAAACATCACAAGTTATATTTTAAATATCACAAGCGATATTATGTGATATTCTGAATATCACAAGTGATTTTTGTGATATGCAGAATATCACAAGTGATACTATACACAACAACAACAACAACAACAACAAACATACCTAATCCCGCCAAGGCGGGGTATGGGGGAGGTGGGATGTAGACAGATCCTACCCCTACCCCAGGGTACCCTGCAGGTAGAGAGACTGCTTCCAGAAAGACCTCCGGCAAGTGTGTGCAAAGTGTGCTCGAAGAAAAGAAAACGATAAATAGAAAGCAAAACAAAGAAAAGCAAAAGAGCATAAAAGCAAACTGAGCGATACGACACAACAAGCATATAAGCAAACATAAAAGCAAACCGACACAACAAGTAAAAGAGCAAACAAAGCAAAATGACAAGACAACCAAGACAAAACAACCAAAACAAAACCACCTAGACAAGCGCCAGCAAATAAGGGTGCGAGGGGGACACAAGACCAAGGCCAAACCAAGCAGCTAAGACCAAAGAGGGCAACGCAAAGGGCCTAAAGCTAAGGCAAAGCAAAAAGAGCAAGCAAAAGGCACAAGCAAAGGGCCTAAAGCCAAAAGGCACAGCAAAGGCAAAACCAAAGCATAAGCCGAGGCAAAGCAAAAGCTCCTAACTCCTAAAAGGGGCAAGCCAAGGGACCCTAAAAAGCCTAAACCACAACAAACCCCAAACCCTCTACCATCCTAGCCCCAAAACTAACCACGAATACTAATCATATCTCTCCACGCATTCCTATCTGAGGTCATGTCCTCGGACAAGTGAAGCTTCTCCATGTCGAGCTTAAGCCTATCCTCCCATCTAAGTTTAGGTCTACCCCTCCTTCTCCGACCATCGACTATAAGCGATTCAACTCTCCTTACTGGCGCTGTTTGTGGTCTTCTCCTGACATGACCAAACCAACTCAACCTTCCTTCTCTCATCTTCGAGATAATAGATTCTACTTCAAGTGCCGATCTGAACACCCCGTTAGGAATCATGTCAGACATAGTTTTACCACAAGTCCATCTGAGCATTCTTAGTTCCGCTACTTCCACCCTGTTTGCTTGAGCTTTTGTGATAGGCCAGCACTCTGACCCGTACAGCATAGCCGGTCTAATAGCCACCCTATAAAATTTACCCTTAAGCTTAACGGGTACTTTCCTATCACATAGAACCCCTGACGCCGCCCTCCATTTCGCCCAGCCTCTTCCGATACGGTGGGTAACGTCGTCTATCATCCCTGATTTGTGAATCACCGAACCGAAATATCTAAAAGACTCTTTAGGTGGGAGGATCTGGTCTCCGATACAGACTTCCGTTTCTTCGTTGTGTCTGATATCGCTCCTACCAAAAGCACATCTCATGTATTCAGTCTTCTCCCTACTAACCCGAAGGCCATTCTCTTCAAGAGCCTCCCTCCAATGCTCAAGTCTGTTGTTCAACCCGTCCGCTGACTCTGCCACCAATACAATATCGTCTGCGAATATCATGCTCCAAGGGATGTACTCTTGGATCCCACGTGATAGCTCATCAAGAATCAAGGTGAATAGATAAGGGCTAATAGCTGACCCCTGGTGTAGTCCAGCTTTCACAGGGAAAAACTCTGAGGTTCCCACTGTGGACCGTACACGGGTCTTCGCCCCCTCGTACAGGGCTACCTGGATCGGGCTCGGGACAATGAGGGGGACCTCCACTCACCGGAGGTGATGGCCCACGTTGCCTGAAAAAGTACAAAACAATAAACAAAACCGTTACCACCGCCGGCGCGTGTAGGCGCGTGACGGCCCAGGTGGGTGTCGAAAAATGTGGGGTTATGCTCGGAAAAGGGTGCTGAGATTTATGGAAAAACCGATTTTGCTTATCTGCTTAATTAAGTTTGGTTGATTAGTGGGATTGAATTGGATCTTTAGCGAGAGAGAGTGGAATATTCACAATTGATACTATGAGTACCACAAATGATATTTTGGATATCATAAGTAATATTCCTCCATTTTTTGTACGTATTCGTCTGTTTTCAAATGTGTTTTTACGCTTTCATACGTTTTCGCCCGTTTTCATACATATTCGTTCGTTTTCGTTCATTTTCATACGTTTTTGTCCGTTTTCTTTCGTTTTCATCTAGTTTTCAAACATTTTTGTCCTTTTCATACATGTTTTTACATTTTCATACATTTTTCTTCTGTTTTCATACATTTTCGTCTGTTTTTTCATTCGTTTTCGTCCGTTTTTAAATGTTTTTTTTACCATTTTCAGACGTTTTCATATGTTTCTAAATATCACAAGTGATATTCTGAATATCATAAGTGATATTCTGAATATCACAAGTTATATTCTAAATATCACAAGTGATATTTTGTGATATTCTAAACATCACAAGTTATATTCTGAATACCACAAGTGATATTCAGAATATCACAAGTGATATTCTGAATATCACAAATGATTTTATGTGATATGCAGAATATCACAAGTGATATTATGAGTACCACAAATGATATTCTGGATATCATAAGTAATATTTTGTGATATTCAGAATATTACAAGTGATATTCTGAATATCATAAGTGATTTTCTGAATATAACAAGTGATTTTTCAACAAATGTTTTGTAACATGAAAATCACAAGTGATATTCAGAAAATCATAAGTGATATCTAGAATATCACCATTGATATTCAAAAAATCAGATGTGATATTCTGAATATCAATTGTGATATTCAGAAACGTATAAAAACGGACGAAAACGTAAGAAAATGGACGAAAACGTAAATAAACGGACGAATACATATGAAAACGGACGAAAACATAAGAAAATCACAAGTGATATTCAGAAAATCACAAGTGATATTCTAGATATCACTGAATATCACTTGTGATATTCAGAAATCACTTGTGATATTAAGAAACGTAAGAAAATAGACGAAAATGTAAGAAAACGGACGAATACATATAAAAACGGACAAAAACATATGAAAGCGTAAAAACACGTATGAAAATGGACAAAAACGTATGAAAAATAGACAAAAACGGATGAAAACGGACGAAAACATAAAAAGTTTGACGAAAATGTATGAAAACGGACGAAAATTGGCGAAAACGTAAGAAACGGATGAAAACGTAAGAAAACAGGCGAAAATGTATGAAAGCGTAAAAACACGTCTGAAAACGGACGAAAACGTATGTAAAATGGATAAAAACGAAAGAAAAATAGATGAAAACGGACGAAAACGTATAAAAACGAACAAAAACATAAGAAAGCAGATGAAAGCGTAAGAAAATGGATGAAAACGGTTGAAAATGTATAAAAACGGACGAAAACGTTTAAAAATGAGTGAAAACATAAAAAACGGACAAAAACGTCTTAAAACAGACGAAAACGTATACAAACATATGAAAACAGACAAAACCGTATGAAAACGGATGAAAATGTATAAAAACAGACGAAAACGTTTGAAAACGGATGAAAAGGTATAAAAACAAACGAAAACAGACGAAAACGTAAAAAAAAGATGAAAACGTATGAAAATATATGAAAACAAACGAAAACGTATGAAAACGGAGAAGAAGGGAAAAAACGTGAATTAAAGAAAAACTTGAAAAAAAACCGTGAATTAGGAAAAAAATAAAACAAAAAAGAAAAAAATGCGTGGATAAAAAAAAAAAAAAAAAAAAAAAAAAAAAAAAAAAAAAAAGAATCGACTTAAGTTTCCATATTTAATCTTAGGTTAATCCCCACCATTAGATCAAATTAGATGTATGATGGGAATTTGTCCCTTGGTATGCACCAAAATAAGAGTATGCATTTGAATTTTTCTCTACTGAACTATTATACCTTTAATTAAACATCAACTAACTAAATTAATATTTTAAATATTGTTTAATCCTTAATATTTATCAGTTTTTATTTCAAACCTATGAATTTTTTTCTCGCAATAACTACAAATTGAACCCGTAAATTTTGAATCAGGGGTCAAACCAGAATCACGATTTCGCAAAAACAATTATTTGCCGCTATACATCGTTACTTTACGTGACTATTCGTCTAGTATATAGAATATACTTTAATTGGTTATTTAGTTGTTAAATCTAAGAAGGAAATGGTTAGAACAATAATAATAAATGCCAAATATATGATTAATTCCTAGAGGTTAGCACGTCTAGCTAATCACCAATTACACAAGCATTTTTTTCTTTCATCATCTTCTGTGTTCACAAGTTCTTCACAGCTGGCTAATAAACTCAGTTTTTAGTCTTATGCACGTACATTCATTTTTCTTTTTTTTCTTTGTAATGTCACAACACACTGCAAATTACAACATGTATAATTTGTATTTAATTAGGTCGTTGAATATATAACATATTTGATCAAGTAGCATTGTAGCAGACATAAATTACAAAGTCGTCCCCTCCTATGATCATAATATAATTCAGCGTTGTGTCGAGAGGCGTTGTGTCGAGTAAGCTTTTGGTGGGGATGCCCTTGTCCCCACCAAAAGCCGCTAATGACAAAAATGATGTTGAGGTGGCACACAAAGTCGCTGACCGCCGACTAAAGTTTCAACGCACACTTTCGGCGAGAACATGTCCCCGCCAAAAGTTTCTTTGATATTTGGCAAACTTTGACCAAAATAGTATCTCTTAATTGTTCCCGGGATTTTTTTCCCATCGTAACTTTCGGCGGGGACATGTACCTGTCGAAAGTTTTGATGAAAAGTGCCAATCTTTTGGTGGGGACATGTCCCCAACAAAAGCAGTATCCAGTTTTCCCTCCCAACAATTACTTTATCCCGCCTAAACTTTCTGGTAATGATAATAACTTTTGGTTGGGACATGTCCTTTCCAAAAATATAGGCGCCAATTTTTCCCGCCAAATTGCAACTTTATCAGCCAAAGTTTTAGTATAAGTTTTAATACACACATAACACATACTGACTATCCTAAATTCGGCAAAAAACACAAATAACTCAATCGTCAATTCCCACAAAACACACATAACAATTGATGGTTACACGCCAAAAGAGGAGTGATAAAAGGTTTTATCACACGAGCTCCTCTTTAATGAAGTTCTTAATACATATGACTGGGAAATTTATGATGAATATGCTTTCGGCTTCACCTCCTCTTTTATGAAGCTCCTCTTTAATCTGTTGGAGGTGAAGCCGAAAGCACGTTAGACACCAAACTTGATGATCTGGGAAATAGGATAACAACTCTCGATGCTACATTTGAACATATCAAGCAATGGAAAGCAAGGAAGGGAAAAGATGGTGCAAGTTCTAGCAAAGCGGGAAGTAGCAGCAAAAAAATGAATGGACGATGTTTGTTATGATCTATGTCATGTGTTTCGTTTGCTTGTCGAGTTGTTTCGTTTGAGTTGTTTAGTCTGCTTGTCGAGTTGTTTCATTTGCTTGTCAAGTTATTTCATTTAGGGCTGAGCATCGGTCTAAAATAGACCCGACCCGAACTGACAAAACCAAAAACCAAAATTCATGAAAAACCGAAACCGAAACCGAACCGATAGGCCGTCGGGTCAGTTCGGTTTTGTGTCGGGCTGTCGGTTCGGTTCGGTTTAGGTGTATTTAGGTAAGTTTTTGTCTGTTTTGGGCCGAACCGAACCAAAACGAACCGGCCCGAAACCGAAAACATGTAAAATATGAAACTGAAACCGAACCGACAGGCTTTCAAGTCGGCTCGATTTTTGTCGGTTTTGTTGGTCCGGTTCAGTTTTGGACCTTTGATACTCAGCCTTAATTTCATTTGATTTGTTTAGTTTGCTTGTCGAGCTGTTTCGTTTGAGTCTGTATGAAATGTATGTGGTTGAGAACTCTTGCGTGTTTTAAATAAAAGGTTTGTCTTTGTGTTTGTTAATGGCGATATTTTTCCTTCAGTTCCACTCTTTATGCATATGTAATTTAGTGTTGAAAAATTGTATATTTGAAATACCCTATTGTTTAAAGGGGTGTTTCGACACCATAATCTGGTTAACTCAGAACATGGCCAACTTTACAAATCCAGAAGGTGCTTTGATGTATAAAAATATTGGGTGTGGTTCGACCCACCATGAAACGGGTGTATGCATGTTCGGTAACAAAAAATAGGTAGATCACCGCCGCTAACAAAGGTACACGAGACTACTACATACGAAGTTTTCACAACAACAACATTTTATTAAACAACAACAACAACAACAATAACAACAACAACAACAACAACAACAACAACAACAACAACAACAACAACAACAACAACAACAACACTACATACAAAGATTTTCCATGTCACCTAACAGGTCACAGAGTGTTGCATCCAACTGACATGCGTGGTCATGGTTGTGGTCGTCGGGATTTGTTGCCATTTCAAGTCTTGCCTCCAACATCCTTAATTTGTTGCCATTTCAAGTCTTGCCTCCAACATCCTTACTCTTGTCTCTAGCACCTATTTTTGTTCTTCCAGCATGTTTATCCTAAGATATTTGGCACTACAGTTTGAGCACTCTGTTGGTGCAGATCCAGAACCGTGAGATGTTAAAGCAGAAGAGATTACTCGTAACCAATCATCAAATTCACTCTTCCATATAAAATATCCACATCCATGATCTTTTTCTCTTGGCTGTTACATAAATAATGAAATTATATGATTGTTAATTTATATATGTACATAAATAATAAATGTATAATTGTTCACCTTCGAAAGAGGACATGCATAATATTCCCATCTAAATGTATCTTTTTGAAGCGATTTTCTTGGTTTTATATTTCCTGCTCCACAAGAATACATAAAAGGATATATCGCTGCATCTCAGGTTTTGAAATTGGTGTAAAGATAAGAGGTTGTGAGGTTAGGTGGTTTTGAGGATAAGAGTGCATATAATGTGTTTGTGAGGATAGAGCAGATCTGCTAGCTTTTGGTGGGAAGTTTTGGCGGTAAGATTTTGGTGGGAAGTTTTGGTGGAAAATTTTGGCGCTAATATATTGGTGGGAAGCAGTCATATGATAAGTCATGTTACATGTGTGGAAATTGAATCCACGTTACATGTGTGGAAAAGAAACAAATAAACACTTTCAGATATCTCGTGTACAACCATATCATCTCGGCTCATTCGTTTAACATCTCGTGTACAACCATATCATCTCGACTCGTTCTTTTACATCTCGTGTATAACCATATCATCTCGACTCGTTCGTTTAACATCTCATGTACAACCATATCATCTCGACTCATTCGTTTAACATCTCGTGTATAACCATATCATCTCGACTCGTTCGTTTAATATCTCATGTACAACAATATCATCTCGGCTCATTCATTTAACATCTCGTGTATAACCATATCATCTCGATTCGTTCGTTTAACATCTCATGTATAACCATATCATCTCGGCTCATTAGTTTTTGTTGAGTTACAAAAACTAGAGCGATAATTCCATTCTTGTTTTACTTGTTGGATGAGCATAATTTCAACTAACACCCACAACTTAGAAGTGCATTCATGTTATTGAAGTAAAAGTGCATAGATAATATGTGTTGGCGTGTTAATATTTGCAAGCTTTTATGTTCGGCATGTTAATTTTAAAAAGTTTTAACTTAGTTAAAATTATTTAGAAAATATTTAAATTAAATATAAATGATTTGATAGTGATTTAACTTAATTAAAATGATTTAAATTAAGTATAAACGATTTAACTTAATTAGTTAAAAGTGATGTAAATAATTTTAAAAAGCTTTAAATTAATTAAAGATGATTTAGAAAATATTTAAATTAAATTTTAATGATTTCATACTGATTTAAGTTAATTAAAATGTTTTAAAAATAATTTTAAATGATTTAAATTAAGTATAAATGATTTAACTTTATTAGGTAAAAGTGATGTAAATAATTTTAAAAAAGTTTTAAATTAATTAAAGATTATTTTAAAAAAATTAATTAAATTTAAAAGATTTAATATTGATTTAAGTTAATTAAAATGATATAAAAGAGATTTTTTTTTATTAAAACTATTTTCGGCGGGGATATGTCCCCGCTAAAAGATTTCACAATTTTTTTATTTACCTCTTCACATTTACTTTGTCCCGCCAAAATTTTTGGCGATTAGTAAAAACTTTTAGCAGGGACTTGTCCTCGCCAAAAGTCTGGCTAAAAGACAAATTTTCTTTTAGCGGGGACATGTCCCCGCCGAATGTTATCGCTAAAAAAGCACCTCAATTATTAACCCAGATCTAAAACACTTTGTAAAAGAAAAATCACACAGTGCTTCTTCTTCAATTCCTGCGTCTCGTTTAACATATCCAACACCACCACCACCATCTCAACAACCACAACACCACCACTACTTCACCACCACCATCTCAACAACCAGCGCACCTCCATCTCCACCACAACACCACCACACTCGCACCACTATGCATGATGTATCACCTTCTCCCCTATCATTGTTTGATTCTTTCCTAAAACCCTCTCATTGTTTGATTCTCTTTATTCTCTTCTCCTTTCTTACTCTCGACAGTGGTACCAATAAAACCAAGGTTAATTTTTGTTATTTTTTTTTCTATTTTTGTTAATTGTTAATTTTTGTTATTAGTTTTATGTTAATTGTTTATAGTTTTTTTTTTTTATTTTTATTAATTTCTTTGACATTTTTCCTTTCGAGGCCACTTTACAATCGAGACACCAATTCAGCCGAGACCAATCGAGACCAAGCTGAGACCACAGACGAGAGCCCACTGTGCCAAAATGTATTATTTATTTAGTTTTTTATGTTTATGTGTGATAACACTCAAATTGTACATGTTTTTAGGAGCGTTATTGTGGATTTTATGCATATATATTGGTCATTTTATGAAATTATGATACCTAATGAAGTATAATTTGTATTTTAGGTTCATGGAACCTCACGACAAAGAAAACCAAGAAAAAGATGAAGAAACGATCAATAAACGAAGATTTATGCATGTACGAAGAATTCCTGACAAAAGCAAGACTCTTGGAGTATATTCGAGAAGATAAAGTCATGAAGTTGTCACTCCAAAGACTCAAGAATAATAGATTCTACTTCAAGTGCCGATCTGAACACCCCGTTAGGAATCATGTCAGACATAGTTTTACCACAAGTCCATCTGAGCATTCTTAGTTCCGCTACTTCCACCCTGTTTGCTTGAGCTTTTGTGATAGGCCAGCACTCTGACCCGTACAGCATAGCCGGTCTAATAGCCACCCTATAAAATTTACCCTTAAGCTTAACGGGTACTTTCCTATCACATAGAACCCCTGACGCCGCCCTCCATTTCGCCCAGCCTCTTCCGATACGGTGGGTAACGTCGTCTATCATCCCTGATTTGTGAATCACCGAACCGAAATATCTAAAAGACTCTTTAGGTGGGAGGATCTGGTCTCCGATACAGACTTCCGTTTCTTCGTTGTGTCTGATATCGCTCCTACCAAAAGCACATCTCATGTATTCAGTCTTCTCCCTACTAACCCGAAGGCCATTCTCTTCAAGAGCCTCCCTCCAATGCTCAAGTCTGTTGTTCAACCCGTCCGCTGACTCTGCCACCAATACAATATCGTCTGCGAATATCATGCTCCAAGGGATGCACTCTTGGATCCCACGTGATAGCTCATCAAGAATCAAGGCGAATAGATAAGGGCTAATAGCTGACCCCTGGTGTAGTCTAACTTTCACAGGGAAAAACTCTGAGGTTCCCACTGTGGACCGTACACGGGTCTTCGCCCCCTCGTACATATCCTTTATGACTCTCAAGTATCTCCTTGGGGTTCCCTTGTCTATCAGAGTTCTCCAAATCAACTCACGTAGGACACTATCATATGCCTTTTCTAGGTCGATGAAGGCCATATGCAAGTCTCTTTGCCTTTCTCGATATTTCTCCATGAGGCTTCTGAGGAGGTGAATAGCCTCGATCGACGACCTTCCTGGCATAAAACCAAACTGGTTCTCTGACACCCTCGTTTCCCTTCTCAACCTTCTCTCAATAACCCTCTCCCAAAGCTTCATCGTGTGACTAAGGAGCTTAATACCCCTATAGTTGCTACACACTTGTACGTCACCCTTGTTCTTGTAGATAGGGATGACTTCATTGAGCCTCCATTCCTCTGGCATCTTATCGCTAGAGAAAATCTTGTTGAAGAGGGAAGTCAACCATCTTAACCCCTCGTCACCTAAGCTCTTCCAAACTTCTATGGGTATTTGGTCTGGGCCTACCGCTTTGTTTCTTCCCATATTCATTAATGCAACCTTCACTTCACCTTGGCTGATATCCAAGTAGTCGCACTCTGGAAGCAAATCTTGGCTAGGGGTCCCTCTCTCCCCGCTTTCTTGTGTAGCCCTCTCGTTAAAAAGAGAGGAGAAATAATCTCCCCATTTTTTCCTAATATCCTCTTCGTTGACAATACTACGTCCATCCACATCTTTAATGAATCTTATGTTTCCCAAATCCCTACTTCTCCTCTCTCGGGCTTTAGCAATCTTGAAGATATCATTTACCCCTTCCTTGGAGTCCAAGTTCTTATACAGAACCTCGTACACTTTGTCTTTCACCTGGGCTACTGCCTTTTTCGCTTCTCTTTTGGCTACTTTATACCTCTCCTCTGCCTCGACCCTATTCTCTAGATTACCCGCTCTACTCCAAAGGAGCTCTCTGAACCTAGATTGTTTTGCCGCTACCTTGGTTTGCACCTCATCACTATACCACCAAGATTCTCTTTGGTTTGTTTGGGTTATCGTTGTCCCAGAAGCCACACCAAGTGACTCCTTAGCTGCGTCTTTAATGATGCAGGATAGGGTGTTCCACATCTGATCCGCGTCCATAACATTTAAGTCCTCCGACCGATCCGACAGTCCCTCTGAGACTTTCACAGCAAACTCCTGTACCGCCGGACCGTTCAATTTCTTCCACATAATCCTCGGCATGCCAGTCGCCCTCTTCCTACTTCGTTGCCTCTCATAAAATGCATCCATGGCTAACAATCTGTGTTGAGATGAGCATGTCTCGCCTGGGAATACCCTGCAGTCCCTATATGCTCTAAGGTCCCCTCTGCGCACCATCAGATAGTCGATTTGAGTGTTGTGCCCTCCACTCTGGAAGGTAATAAGGTGGACCTCTCTCTTCTTGAAGAAAGAGTTCACAACTACTAAGTCATGCGCTCTTGAGAACTCCAATATAGAGCGACCTTCATCATTCCTAACTCCATAGCCAAAACCTCCATGAACCCCTGCGTATCCATCCGTTGCAGCTCCTATGTGACCGTTCAAATCACCCCTATAATCAGACGCTGATCCGACGGGCACTCTCTCACTAGCTCGTCAAGGGCGTCCCAGAAACTCCTCTTCTCTGCGTCGCTGAGCCCCACCTGTGGTGCGTAAGCGCTGACAATGTTAATAGTCTCATTCTCAATTACCAAAGTAATCGCCATGATCCTATCGTTGCACCTGTTAACTTGCACTACATTGTCCTTTAGGTCTGCAGTCAAAAGGACTCTAACTCCGTTTCTCGCAGACCTAGAACCTGAATACCACAGTTTGTAGCCGTTCCCCTCCCTCGTGCGGGACCCCTTCCATTTTGTCTCCTGAAAGCACGCTATATCAACCTTATGTCTCCCTAAGGCATCGGCAAGCTCGAAGAGCTTCCCGGTCAACGACCCTACATTCCAGCTACCCACCCTAATCCTACGAAAGACCGCAGGTCTACCAAAACTCCTAGCCCCGCCTACCCTCCCTACCCCTCCTACCCCTACCCCTACCCCTCTCGAGCCGCTAGAACATGACCTCAGGTGACCATAACAATCTAAAGCGTCTATACTAACCTCAAGGAAACAAAGGCAAAGTCAGGCACAAGCAACAAAAAGTAGGGGCAAAACGCGCAAAAGAAGCAAAACAAAGACACCTAAGAAAGAAGCTAAAAAAGAAAAAGGGTCTAAGACACTAAAAAAAAGGGAAGCACAATAAAAGTCAAAGATGAGGCAAAATACTGGCCAAAGAGATAGAATATATATATATATATATATATATATATATATATATATATATATATATATATATATATATATATATATATATATATATATATATATATATATATTCTTCTTAGAGAAGAAAACTTAGCTGCCGGAAAAAAGAGTTTTCCGGTGGTCAATGGTTGTCAACGGCGGCAGTAGCGGCGGCAGGCGGCCCGGTGACTGCTGCGACGACAGGGCTACCTGGATCGGGCTCAGGACAGTGAGGGGGACCTCCACTCACCGGAGGTGATGGCCCACGTTGCCTGAAAAAGTACAAAACAATAAACAAAACCGTTACCACCGCCGGCGCGTGTAGGCGCGTGACGGCCCAGGTGGGTGTCGAAAAATGTGGGGTTATGCTCGGAAAAGGGTGCTGAGATTTATGGAAAAACCGATTTTGCTTATCTGCTTAATTAAGTTTGGTTTATTAGTGGGATTGAATTGGATCTTTAGCGAGAGAGAGTGGAATATTCACAATTGATACTATGAGTACCACAAATGATATTTTGGATATCATAAGTAATATTCCTCCATTTTTTGTACGTATTCGTCTGTTTTCAAATGTGTTTTTACGCTTTCATACGTTTTCGCCCGTTTTCATACATATTCGTTCGTTTTCGTTCGTTTTCATACGTTTTTGTCCGTTTTCTTTCGTTTTCATCTAGTTTTCAAACATTTTTGTCCTTTTCATACATGTTTTTACATTTTCATACATTTTTCTTCTGTTTTCATACATTTTCGTCTGTTTTTTCATTCGTTTTCGTCCGTTTTTAAATGTTTTTTTTACCATTTTCAGACGTTTTCATATGTTTCTAAATATCACAAGTGATATTCTGAATATCATAAGTGATATTCTGAATATCACAAGTTATATTCTAAATATCACAAGTGATATTTTGTGATATTCTAAACATCACAAGTTATATTCTGAATACCACAAGTGATATTCAGAATATCACAAGTGATATTCTGAATATCACAAATGATTTTATGTGATATGCAGAATATCACAAGTGATATTATGAGTACCACAAATGATATTCTGGATATCATAAGTAATATTTTGTGATATTCAGAATATTACAAGTGATATTCTGAATATCATAAGTGATTTTCTGAATATAACAAGTGATTTTTCAACAAATGTTTTGTAACATGAAAATCACAAGTGATATTCAGAAAATCATAAGTGATATCTAGAATATCACCATTGATATTCAAAAAATCAGATGTGATATTCTGAATATCAATTGTGATATTCAGAAACGTATAAAAACGGACGAAAACGTAAGAAAATGGACGAAAACGTAAATAAACGGACGAATACATATGAAAACGGACGAAAACATAAGAAAATCACAAGTGATATTCAGAAAATCACAAGTGATATTCTAGATATCACTGAATATCACTTGTGATATTCAGAAATCACTTGTGATATTAAGAAACGTAAGAAAATAGACGAAAATGTAAGAAAACGGACGAATACATATAAAAACGGACAAAACATATGAAAGCGTAAAAACACGTATGAAAATGGACAAAAACGTATGAAAAATAGACAAAAACGGATGAAAACGGACGAAAACATAAAAAGTTTGACGAAAATGTATGAAAACGGACGAAAATTGGCGAAAACGTAAGAAACGGATGAAAACGTAAGAAAACAGGCGAAAATGTATGAAAGCGTAAAAACACGTCTGAAAACGGACGAAAACGTATGTAAAATGGATAAAAACGAAAGAAAAATAGATGAAAACGGACGAAAACGTATAAAAACGAACAAAAACATAAGAAAGCAGATGAAAGCGTAAGAAAATGGATGAAAACGGTTGAAAATGTATAAAAACGGACGAAAACGTTTAAAAATGAGTGAAAACATAAAAAACGGACAAAAACGTCTTAAAACAGACGAAAACGTATACAAACATATGAAAACAGACAAAACCGTATGAAAACGGATGAAAATGTATAAAAACAGACGAAAACGTTTGAAAACGGATGAAAAGGTATAAAAACAAACGAAAACAGACGAAAACGTAAAAAAAAGATGAAAACGTATGAAAATATATGAAAACAAACGAAAACGTATGAAAACGGAGAAGAAGGGAAAAAACGTGAATTAAAGAAAAACTTGAAAAAAAACCGTGAATTAGGAAAAAAATAAAACAAAAAAGAAAAAAATGCGTGGATAAAAAAAAAAAAAATCGACTTAAGTTTCCATATTTAATCTTAGGTTAATCCCCACCATTAGATCAAATTAGATGTATGATGGGAATTTGTCCCTTGGTATGCACCAAAATAAGAGTATGCATTTGAATTTTTCTCTACTGAACTATTATACCTTTAATTAAACATCAACTAACTAAATTAATATTTTAAATATTGTTTAATCCTTAATATTTATCAGTTTTTATTTCAAACCTATGAATTTTTTTCTCGCAATAACTACAAATTGAACCCGTAAATTTTGAATCAGGGGTCAAACCAGAATCACGATTTCGCAAAAACAATTATTTGCCGCTATACATCGTTACTTTACGTGACTATTCGTCTAGTATATAGAATATACTTTAATTGGTTATTTAGTTGTTAAATCTAAGAAGGAAATGGTTAGAACAATAATAATAAATGCCAAATATATGATTAATTCCTAGAGGTTAGCACGTCTAGCTAATCACCAATTACACAAGCATTTTTTTCTTTCATCATCTTCTGTGTTCACAAGTTCTTCACAGCTGGCTAATAAACTCAGTTTTTAGTCTTATGCACGTACATTCATTTTTCTTTTTTTTCTTTGTAATGTCACAACACACTGCAAATTACAACATGTATAATTTGTATTTAATTAGGTCGTTGAATATATAACATATTTGATCAAGTAGCATTGTAGCAGACATAAATTACAAAGTCGTCCCCTCCTATGATCATAATATAATTCAGCGTTGTGTCGAGAGGCGCTTTGCATAAACCCCCAAAACTAGTCACAACCACAACTGATGACACCATGGTAACATAAAAATAATTTATAAGTTAAGTTAAAGGATAGAAAAAGTACACATTCATGTGCAACGACAATGTGAGCACCATGATCATGACATCTTTATTCGGCTCGACAAGCACCAATTGATTTACGTATGTCAAGAGGGAACATACAATTATATCTAAAGGCAGAAAATGGTAGTATTTATAAAATTTCTCGTAATGATAGTACTGTGAAAATTGCACTAGCGTACAACATTACTGGACACTGCCTCATGTTAGAAAACGATTCCTGCTAGCACTGATCTTCACGATGTAAAAGTCCTACAAAACTAATTTTCATATGTCAATGCAAGCAAGGAATGTCAATTCAAGACAAAGAATTCCTACTTGCTAAACCTTTAAGGAATGTCAATTCAAGACAAGGTCAAGATGTATAAAAAATTTTGAAAAACATATTCATGGGGCAAGAGTCATAATATGAAAGACAAAGGCTATATAATGTGCCAAGAACCCAATATAAAGATCATTCCATTAAAAACTAAACTCAGAAGAAGGCAGATAAGAATACCATCTGCTCAGCTGAAATGGCAAGCTTCTCGGCTTTGTTTGCAGCTGTATTTATCTCAGCAATTGCATTCCAATCATGCCTTGTTCATGGAAATTTTTACAATGACATGTATTTTAACTGGGGTGCCAAGCATTCATACATTTATAACAATGGTGATGATATCAGTTTATTGCTCGATAAATCGGCAGGTAATTAACGACCTGACTTTCATGTTTACTGCAATCCATATTTTTAAGTTTATGTAGATATTGGGTAATTCTTTTTAAATTTTAAATTCGAGCGCAACAGCAAAATAGGAATATTAACTATCAACAACGAGTACTGATCTAACAATCTCTAATTACAGGATCTGGTGTTCAATCACACAAGGCATTCCTTTTCGGAAGCATTGAGATGCTAATCAAATTGGTTCCAGGGAACTCTGCAGGAACCGTCACAGCATACTATGTAAGTGCAATACCAAGAAAGACACAAGGGCTATATGCTTACACATACCCGTATTGAAAGTGAATCACTAACTCCTTTTCTGTGAAATTGTTGCAGCTTTCATCCACTGGTAACTATCATAATGAAATCGACTTTGAGTTTTTAGGAAATTCAACAGGAGAACCCTACACAATGCACACAAACATATTTACCCAAGGCAAAGGAAACAGGGAACAACAGTTTAAGTTATGGTTTGACCCAACTAAGGATTTCCACAATTACACCATCCACTGGAACCCCTCCACAGTTGTGTAAGCTAACCAAATCTATATCGCTATATGCTTCGTTTAAAGACTAACAATTACTAATTAATGATGTAACCATGATAATAAATACAGGTGGTATGTCGACAGTATACCAATTAGAGTCTTCAGAAACTACAAAAGCTTAGGAATTGGCTTCCCAGACGAACAAGGAATGCAGGTATACTCTAGTTTATGGAATGCTGACAATTGGGCAACAAGAGGTGGCCTTGTCAAAATTGACTGGACCCGTGCACCTTTCAAGGCTGGTTTGCGTAAATTTAACGCAAGAGCTTGCAAGTGGAGTGGACCCAATAGCATTAGACAGTGTGCCTACCCTACCCCGGCTAACTGGTGGACCGCACCAGCCTACAAGGAACTGAGCTGGGACCAGCAGATCAAGCTAAAGTGGGTTAAAGATAACTACATGATCTATAACTATTGCACTGATTACAAGCGCTTCAAATGGGTGATGCCTCTCGAATGTTCCCTGCCACAATACTAAACATAACATGATGCACCTACACCTCCAGACTCCAATTCATTTTTCAGAGCGTGCTAAAAATTTGTTATTCCTATTTATACATGTTTTACTTGTTTTATAATCATTCTAATGTATTTTTCCCCCGAGCTTTGTTCAGCACACCAATCGGAATAATTATTATTCTGTTGCATTATCATATAAGATCCGGATTCCATAAATCTATTGTTTCGGTGAAGAGTATATATACTCACGTTACAAGAAATTACAACTGAGGAAACAAGAGTAATGGAAACTTGTACACATTTTTTATATGAAGTTCAGCCAACTACGACGCCATGCATTTAAAAATTCAAAGCAATTACCATAAATAAGAATGACAACGATTACCCAGTTATATATCCAAGAATAGGTTATAGAATTGAAGCTGGTAGTAATTAGCGAGTTTAAAAGTATATACTACGTATATGCTTGTGATCTTTTAAAATCAGAATACATTATATTTTACTTATATCAAATAACATCTTGTAGAGTTCAATATTAATCAGTTTGAATATGGGGGCATTGACAGAGTGGGCTTGCATTTGAATTTTGAATTTAAGGTTTTGATGTCGCCTTAATGGAATTGGTAGGAGTTGTTTTGGAAACCGGATATCGTAAGTTTGAATGCTCGGTCAGTATTTGTTTTGCTTTGGTATTTGCTATGGAATTTGTTCATATTTAGACTGTAATTCTTATTGGATAAGTGGGTCATGGGTATTATTATCCATGTCATACTTGGAGCGTTTGAATTATTAGGGTTCATTCGTCAAGTTATATCTTAGCTTGAGTTTGTTTGATACGGATAATAAGTTTGAAGTTGGACCGTAATACTTATCATTGAGTGGGTCGTTAGAATTTGAATTTGGTATTTGAAATTTGAAGATCGATTTGGTGTTTGAAGACTTGATTATTAGGTCGTTTGGAATTTGTCAGTTTAAAATTTGGATCTTCATTTGTCGGGCTCTTATGAAGTTTCTTGAATTTGATTGTCTGGTGAAGATCATTTGGGCCGATTCATTTGTTTGGTTAGCCATTTTGGATTTGTCAGCTAACATCTGATAGTTTGTTTTTTGGATCGTTTTCGGATTTGATCGTTTGTTATGAATTTGGCTAGTACCTCTAGTGTTTGGAATTTTGAATTTGATTGAAACTTTGGCATCACTTAGGAGTTGAACTCAAGGTAAAGATTGTTAGATATTTTGACTTCAACTCCAAAGGGTATTTTGGTCATTTTGTAATATCTTAAAAATTAAGATTTTTTGTATGTCGGTTGTTTAGCTATATATAGGATTGATAAAGAACTTATGTACTTGGAGCTTTAATAAGAAATAAAAATACCAGCTTTTGCACCCAAGTTGTGATCTTTGCACTAAGCTTGTTTGTGTTCTGATTTGTTGGTCCTGGTCTTTTGCCCCATGTTTATCCTTCCCTAATTCTAACAGTGAGGGCGTTGGTTAAGATTTGATAGTTCGTTTTGAAGACATCGGCGTTTTGTTTTTTGGATCGTTTTCGGATTCGATCATTTGTTACGAATTTGGCTAGCACCTTTGTGTTTGGAATTTTGAATTTGATTGAAACTTTGGCATCACTTAGGAGTTGAACTTAAGGTGGAGATTGTTAGATATTTTGACTTCAACTCCTAAGGGTATTTTGGTCATTTGGTAATATCTTAAGAAGTAAGATTTTTTGTATGTCGGTTGTTTAGCTATATATATGATTGATAAAGAACTTATGTACTTGGAGCTTTAATAAAAATAAAAATACCAGCTTTTGCTCCCAAGTTGTGATCTTTGCACTGAGCTTGTTTGTGTTCTGATTTGTTGGTCCTGGTCTTTTACCCCATGTTTAGCCTTCCCTAATCCTAACAGTGAGGGCATTGGCACATCTACTTGAACCAAAACTAATAATAGAATAATCTCATAATAGTGTTTACCAAGTCATTTGTCTTAGAATGTGGAGCATAATCTGTAATCACCCATTTTATATCAAACGTACTTTTGAGTCGTGTAGGTTTTCTCATAGCAACAATCAACATTATCAGATAGTATTTTTATAATTCCGTTTCAAGATTTGTAAATTCAGATCCATATATGGAAGATTGGTGCAATGAATGACATATATGAATGAATGAAATGACGAAGATGATGGTTTTAGACTTTTGGACCCGCTGATGGTCGGATACTAAAATAATTTTAAGAGTAAATTACACCGTTCGTCTTAGTTTGCGTTGACCGCAACCTTTCGTCATTTGACGGGAAAAAATGTGTCTTTGGTCTTTAACTGCCAAACATTATCCACCGTTAGACCTTCTCTCTAACGATTTTCAGTAACACTCATTAAGTCTTCTCTCTGAAACCGACAACACCTTCAAGTAGTGTCTTCCACCTCGGTGAAACCCATCCCCGGACACCACCAAACTGTCACCCGTCCTCTCATGCTATCAATATAATCTTTCTCATCTCCGTTATTTTAGCTTATTATTATTATTTTATTTATTTATTTATTATTTTTTTTTAGAACGGCACCACACTTGAAATCCGACCCCCGAGTTAAACCATCCAAACGGCCGGGCAGGCCCCGGGACCCGAACCACTAGGAGAGACCCGCGATGAGAAGCCCCTAGAACTCACGGCTTAGCACTAAAAGGAAAATCCGGATTTTCTTTGTCACTTGCGAGACTCGAACCCTGGTAAAACCCCTCCCCAACCAAGCTTTATAGATTGTTTAGCAAGCTTTATAGAATGCATGGATTGATTGTTTATTGAGTTTGGTCAGACATATAGTTGAGACTAGTGAATCATGAAAGTTGGGACTACTTCGTATTGACAAATATTGTGACTAATGCAGTAAGAGGTGTTGTTGAGGAATGTCTCGAGGTCAATGCGGATAGTAGTGCATGTATCCTTGTCCAGAATTGTATTTGTATGAACAATAAAATAGAACATAGCATATGTCTTTATTTGTTGGTTTTGGTCATTACAATATCGTTGGGTCTGTCCAAGTTTATTTGTACTTGACTATGTAAGTTCTATGATTTCTAGCTAAATAAACTTCACCTTTTCACCAGAAAAAAAGGGTGCTATATAGCAAAATAGAGAGTTAAAAACATCATCTATAGTTTTAACATATAGTAAGGCATCTTTTATATAATAAAATAAAACTTTTATTGGAAATTTTTCATTTCAAAAAAATGCATTCATACCTTATTTAGTAATTATGTAACATTTTATATTTATCCATAACACAAGTAGAAGATAAGTAAAAAAAAAATATAGATAAGATGCAATTAACACAAGTAGAAGATAAATACAAAAAATATAGATAAGATGCAATTAATAATAGTATTAAAATTTTTAAATAATTATCTTTAATAATAAAAAACTATAATTAAACATCATAAATAAAAAAAACAAAAATTAAATTATTTGTTTTTTAATAAATAAAAATATATAATTCAAAAAAATTTAAAAAACTCGCGCGTACGCGGGTATTATAACTAGTACATTTTTATCGAAAAAATAGAAAAATTAAAGGCATACATCTTTCATTTGAAAAAAGAATATATTTTAATTGATTTATAGGTTTTTTTGAAACTCATAATACCTTTGAATCGATACAATAGTACCTTTGAGGGTAGCACGTCTAACATTAACCACCAACAAAGACAATATTTTAATTTTCTTTTTCTTTCATTTTATGTATGTCTTCAAGTTCTAACTCACAGCTGGACAATAAACCATTCTTTATTGGTCCATAAGGTGATTCATTTGTACAAACTTACGGACTAACAGTGCTTGTAAAAATTGTATTTTCAACCACACTCGCCGATATCTAAATGGACTATTTTTTGGTAAAAGGTAAAAAGACCCGGTAAATGTATATCTAAATGGACTTGGTAGGGACTTAAATGTATATCTAAATGGACTTGGTAGGGACTTAGATGTCTCAAAACATCTTTCGTCAGGTAAGATCGTTAAAGATTCATTATCAAATATATGATAATGACTATAGTAAAGAATGTCAAAATCAACATAAGTTGAAGATATATAAAACTATTTTGATAAAGAAAACAAATAATGGAGGATGCATGTTGTCAACATGGCAAGTAGGGGAATATGGTAGACAAAGGCTATATAAGGTGTCAAGAAGCAAACACAAGAGCATCCCATTTACAAACTACATACAGGAAAAAGCAAAGAAGTTAACAAGAATAACGTAACCATTTGATCAGCTGAGATGACAAGCTTCCGAGCTTTGGTCGCAGCTGTGTTTGTCTCAGCAATTGCATTCCAATCATGCCTTGTTCACGGGAACTTTTACACTGACACATATTTCAACTGGGGTGAAAAGCATTCTTACATCTTTGGCAACGGTGATGATCTTCATCTGGTGCTTGATCAATCTGCAGGTACACAACATGCCCGCATTCACCATCGTTACTTTTAAATTTAAATTTTGTCAAATTCAAATGTATTTGAATCGTAAAATTCAAACATATATGATTTCATTCTATTAACTACTATTATAGGATCTGGTGTTCAATCACACAAGTCATACCTTTTCGGAAGCATTGAACAGCTAATCAAGTTGGTTCCAGGGAATTCTGCAGGAACCGTCACAGCATACTATGTAAGTGCAATACAAAGAAGACACATGGGATTTATGATTTATTATATATACATATGCCGATTGAAAATGATGTCTTTCAGAAAAAAATGTTGATCGAAAATGATTGGCTAACTCTTTTATTTGGAACCAATGCAGCTTTCCTCAACTGGTGACTATCATAATGAGATCGACTTTGAGTTCTTGGGAAACTCGACAGGAGATCCTTACACAATGCACACAAACATCTTCACCCAAGGCAAAGGAAATAGGGAGCAACAATTTAAGTTATGGTTCGACCCAACTGCCGATTTCCACAATTACACCATCCACTGGAATCCCAATGCAGTTGTGTAAGTTAACCAGATATTTTCAATATATGTGTAGTTTATATATTATTATGAGCTACTAATATGAGTTGATAATAACAAATATGCAGGTGGTATGTTGATAGTATACCAATCAGAGTGTACAGAAATTACAAAAGTGAAGGAATTGGCTTCCCAGATGAACAAGGAATGCAAGTCTACTCAAGTTTGTGGAATGCTGATAACTGGGCAACAAGAGGCGGTCTAGTCAAAATCGACTGGAGTTGTGCACCTTTCAGAGCTGGTTTGCGTAAATTTAATGCTAGAGCATGCAAGTGGAATGGACCTGATAGCATATTCAAATGTGCCTATCCGAACTATGCTAACTGGTGGACCTCCCCCGTCTACGAGCAACTAGACTGGGACCAACAGGGTAAACTCAAATGGGTTAGAGATAACTACATGATCTACGACTACTGCACAGATTACGAGCGTTTCCATTGGCAGATGGCTCCCGAATGCTCCAAGCCACAATACTAAACAACACATGATACACTTACACATCCTATTCGTTTCCCAGCCCACGCTTGTAATGTTATTAATATTCATATTCTTACATTTTTTTTTTTCTTGTTATTTTTATTTTGATGTGTATTATTTTTCTCCTTGTCAAGCAGAGCCATAGAATTATTCTATTGGCATTTTTATATAAAATTTTAATTTGATATTTATGTTCTCATTTGTTATTTTACAATTCTTATAGTTGGTGTATACATCATGCATGCATTATATTGTTTGTTTTCTGTTCTTTTACGTTGGAGGGAACTAAAGTTGCTAGCTAGAAAAATGCCAAATGTTTATGCATGCTATGATATTAGTTGGCGGTGATAATTAATTTAATAATTTAAAACAAACTAATCACGTACCAACTAGTTTTGATGGTCCCCTTTGAGTTTGCCCTGTTGGTCCCATTTGAGATGACTCGTTTACTGTTTTTTGCATATCTGTTTATTGGCTTTGATGAAGAGTGGAAGACTGTAGTTTCGAAAGAAAAAAATCGAAGATTGCTTATTCCATACTGTTGCAACTTTTGTTTTGTTTGGACTGCGTTTTAATAGACTTTTATGAGAATGTTTGCATCTTTTATGATGTGGACTTGTTACAACTTTATGGATTTTATGGATTTTAATTTCTGAACAGTTATTGCTGTTGCATATCTAGGGATGGAACCAATAGGGTTTTCGTGGGTGCCTGACCCCTATGAATTTTTTAATTTAAAAAAAAACATTAATTTTTTTAAAATGCATCTTAAATGCATCCAGTCTATCGAAATAACACTACAACAATCAGGAGGACAGGCGAGTAAGCTTTTGGTGGGGATGCCCTTGTCCCCACCAAAAGCCGCTAATGACAAAAATGATGTTGAGGTGGCACACAAAGTCGCTGACCGCCGACTAAATTTTCAACGCACGCTTTCGGCGAGAACATGTCCCCGCCAAAAGTTTCTTTGATATTTGGCAAACTTTGACCAAAATAGTATCTCTTAATTGTTCCCGGGATTTTTTTCCCATCGTAACTTTCGGCGGGGACATGTACCTGTCGAAAGTTTTGATGAAAAGTGCCAATCTTTTGGTGGGGACATGTCCCCAACAAAAGCAGTATCCAGTTTTCCCTCCCAACAATTACTTTATCCCGCCTAAACTTTCTGGTAATGATAATAACTTTTGGTTGGGACATGTCCTTTCCAAAAATATAGGCGCCAATTTTTCCCGCCAAATTGCAACTTTATCAGCCAAAGTTTTAGTATAAGTTTTAATACACACATAACACATACTGACTATCCTAAATTCGGCAAAAAACACAAATAACTCAATCGTCAATTCCCACAAAACACACATAACAATTGATGGTTACACGCCAAAAGAGGAGTGATAAAAGGTTTTATCACACGAGCTCCTCTTTAATGAAGTTCTTAATACATATGACTGGGAAATTTATGATGAATATGCTTTCGGCTTCACCTCCTCTTTTATGAAGCTCCTCTTTAATCTGTTGGAGGTGAAGCCGAAAGCACGTTAGACACCAAACTTGATGATCTGGGAAATAGGATAACAACTCTCGATGCTACATTTGAACATATCAAGCAATGGAAAGCAAGGAAGGGAAAAGATGGTGCAAGTTCTAGCAAAGCGGGAAGTAGCAGCAAAAAAATGAATGGACGATGTTTGTTATGGTCTATGTCATGTGTTTCGTTTGCTTGTCGAGTTGTTTCGTTTGAGTTGTTTAGTCTGCTTGTCGAGTTGTTTCATTTGCTTGTCAAGTTATTTCATTTAGGGCTGAGCATCGGTCTAAAATAGACCCGACCCGAACTGACAAAACCAAAAACCAAAATTCATGAAAAACCGAAACCGAAACCGAACCGATAGGCCGTCGGGTTAGTTCGGTTTTGTGTCGGGCTGTCGGTTCGGTTCGGTTTAGGTGTATTTAGGTAAGTTTTTGTCTGTTTTGGGCCGAACCGAACCAAAACGAACCGGCCCGAAACCGAAAACATGTAAAATATGAAACTGAAACCGAACCGACAGGCTTTCAAGTCGGCTCGATTTTTGTCGGTTTTGTTGGTCCGGTTCAGTTTTGGACCTTTGATACTCAGCCTTAATTTCATTTGATTTGTTTAGTTTGCTTGTCGAGCTGTTTCGTTTGAGTCTGTATGAAATGTATGTGGTTGAGAACTCTTGCGTGTTTTAAATAAAAGGTTTGTCTTTGTGTTTGTTAATGGCGATATTTTTCCTTCAGTTCCACTCTTTATGCATATGTAATTTAGTGTTGAAAAATTGTATATTTGAAATACCCTATTGTTTAAAGGGGTGTTTCGACACCATAATCTGGTTAACTCAGAACATGGCCAACTTTACAAATCCAGAAGGTGCTTTGATGTATAAAAATATTGGGTGTGGTTCGACCCACCATGAAACGGGTGTATGCATGTTCGGTAACAAAAAATAGGTAGATCACCGCCGCTAACGAAGGTACACGAGACTACTACATACGAAGTTTTCACAACAACAACATTTTATTAAACAACAACAACAACAATAACAACAACAACAACAACAACAACAACAACAACACTACATACAAAGATTTTCCATGTCACCTAACAGGTCACAGAGTGTTGCATCCAACTGACATGCGTGGTCATGGTTGTGGTCGTCGGGATTTGTTGCCATTTCAAGTCTTGCCTCCAACATCCTTAATTTGTTGCCATTTCAAGTCTTGCCTCCAACATCCTTACTCTTGTCTCTAGCACCTATTTTTGTTCTTCCAGCATGTTTATCCTAAGATATTTGGCACTACAGTTTGAGCACTCTGTTGGTGCAGATCCAGAACCGTGAGATGTTAAAGCAGAAGAGATTACTCGTAACCAATCATCAAATTCACTCTTCCATATAAAATATCCACATCCATGATCTTTTTCTCTTGGTTGTTACATAAATAATGAAATTATATGATTGTTAATTTATATATGTACATAAATAATAAATGTATAATTGTTCACCTTCGAAAGAGGACATGCATAATATTCCCATCTAAATGTATCTTTTTGAAGCGATTTTCTTAGTTTTATATTTCCTGCTCCACAAGAATACATAAAAGGATATATCGCTGCATCTCAGGTTTTGAAATTGGTGTAAAGATAAGAGGTTGTGAGGTTAGGTGGTTTTGAGGATAAGAGTGCATATAATGTGTTTGTGAGGATAGAGCAGATCTGCTAGCTTTTGGTGGGAAGTTTTGGCGGTAAGATTTTGGTGGGAAGTTTTGGTGGAAAATTTTGGCGCTAATATATTGGTGGGAAGCAGTCATATGATAAGTCATGTTACATGTGTGGAAATTGAATCCACATTACATGTGTGGAAAAGAAACAAATAAACACTTTCAGATATCTCGTGTACAACCATATCATCTCGGCTCATTCATTTAACATCTCGTGTACAACCATATCATCTCGACTCGTTCTTTTACATCTCGTGTATAACCATATCATCTCGACTCGTTCGTTTAACATCTCATGTACAACCATATCATCTCGACTCATTCGTTTAACATCTCATGTATAACCATATCATCTCGACTCGTTCGTTTAATATCTCATGTACAACAATATCATCTCGGCTCATTCATTTAACATCTCGTGTATAACCATATCATCTCGATTCGTTCGTTTAACATCTCATGTATAACCATATCATCTCGGCTCATTAGTTTTTGTTGAGTTACAAAAACTAGAGCGATAATTCCATTCTTGTTTTACTTGTTGGATGAGCATAATTTCAACTAACACCCACAACTTAGAAGTGCATTCATGTTATTGAAGTAAAAGTGCATAGATAATATGTGTTGGCGTGTTAATATTTGCAAGCCTTTATGTTCGGCATGTTAATTTTAAAAAGTTTTAACTTAGTTAAAATTATTTAGAAAATATTTAAATTAAATATAAATGATTTGATAGTGATTTAACTTAATTAAAATGATTTAAATTAAGTATAAACGATTTAACTTAATTAGTTAAAAGTGATGTAAATAATTTTAAAAAGTTTTAAATTAATTAAAGATGATTTAGAAAATATTTAAATTAAATTTTAATGATTTCATACTGATTTAAGTTAATTAAAATGTTTTAAAAATAATTTTAAATGATTTAAATTAAGTATAAATGATTTAACTTTATTAGGTAAAAGTGATGTAAATAATTTTAAAAAAGTTTTAAATTAATTAAAGATTATTTTAAAAAAATTAATTAAATTTAAAAGATTTAATATTGATTTAAGTTAATTAAAATGATATAAAAGAGATTTTTTTTTATTAAAACTGTTTTCGGCGGGGATATGTCCCCGCTAAAAGATTTCACAATTTTTTTATTTACCTCTTCACGTTTACTTTGTCCCGCCAAAATTTTTGGCGATTAGTAAAAACTTTTAGCAGGGACTTGTCCTCGCCAAAAGTCTGGCTAAAAGACAAATTTTCTTTTAGCGGGGACATGTCCCCGCCGAATGTTATTGCTAAAAAAGCACCTCAATTATTAACCCAGATCTAAAACACTTTGTAAAAGAAAAATCACACAGTGCTTCTTCTTCAATTCCTGCGTCTCGTTTAACATATCAAACACCACCACCACCATCTCAACAACCACAACACCACCACTACTTCACCACCACCATCTCAACAACCAGCGCACCTCCATCTCCACCACAACACCACCACACTCGCACCACTATGCATGATGTATCACCTTCTCCCCTATCATTGTTTGATTCTTTCCTAAAACCCTCTCATTGTTTGATTCTCTTTATTCTCTTCTCCTTTCTTACTCTCGACAGTGGTACCAATAAAACCAAGGTTAATTTTTGTTATTTTTTTTTCTATTTTTGTTAATTGTTAATTTTTGTTATTAGTTTTATGTTTATTGTTTATAGTTTTTTTTTTTTTTTTTTTTTTTTAATTTCTTTGACATTTTTCCTTTCGAGGCCACTTTACAACCGAGACACCAATTCAGCCGAGACCAATCGAGACCAAGCTGAGACCACAGACGAGAGCCCACTGTGCCAAAATGTATTATTTATTTAGTTTTTTATGTTTATGTGTGATAACACTCAAATTGTACATGTTTTTAGGAGTGTTATTGTGGATTTTATGCATATATATTGGTCATTTTATGAAATTATGATACCTAATGAAGTATAATTTGTATTTTAGGTTCATGGAACCTCACGACAAAGAAAACCAAGAAAAAGATGAAGAAACGATCAATAAACGAAGATTTATGCATGTACGAAGAATTCCCGACAAAAGCAAGACTCTTGGAGTATATTCGAGAAGATAAAGTCATGAAGTTGTCACTCCAAAGACTCAAGAATAAAGCACAAGAAGGAAAACGAGAAAAGAAATTAAGAAAAGAAGCTAAAATGAAGAATTATTGGAAGACTCGTTGTTCCCGACATACCTTCACCATTTTGGCCATATCTTGAGCATACGGGCTCCATTTGACCTCCCATTTTCGACCACGAAAAGCTAAGAGAAAGATCTACAACTTTGAAGTTTATCATTTTCTGTGAAAATGCATCCATCCAGACAGATGTAATCCATCCGTTTCGGATGGATGCAAATGTCTCATCCATCCGATCGGCATGGCCCTGTATCCGATCGGATGGATGATTCTGACCTCCCCAAGTCATTTTTAATACTCAATTAAGGTGTCATTAAGCCTACAAACGTGTACAAACCAATTCTAGTCCATTCCCAGCTACTTGGTGCCCAAGTTGAGCATTGATGACCCCTAGGCCTTGAGAGGAGTATAAATAGAGAACTTTGCAAGCATTTCTAATCATCACTTACCAATTCTCTCTATCCCAACTTGAGAGAACACCTCTCTTACACCATTACACCCTCTCAATACCAAAATTCATCCATAAAATCCCAGGAAACTTTGGAGGTCCAAGAAGTCATCATTTGGAGGTCAAAACATCAAGAAGTCATCACCAACACTTGAGGCATCATTACTTCATCATTTGTTATCTTATTTCAATCATTGTAAGACTTTTAATCATGGTTTCTAATGTTCAAAATTCTGAGTTTATGTTCAGGTTTGCTATGAGTGGCTAGTGCCTTTGTGCACTTGCTTAGATTATGTTTATTATTTAATGGTTTGCTTATGCTTGTGATAACATGTTTTAATTCAATTTCAAGTTAATTCTAAAACCCAATTGTGCTTAAGTTTCGTAGTGACATTTGCTGAGTCAAGTTTAACTAGTTGCTAATGATTTTATAGGTCGAAAGATTAATTGTTATCCAACTAGTTATAATCATTTGTCTATGAATGATTGTTTTCCACCAAAATTATTCTTGGTTAAACAAAGAAACTAAAGTGTAATTGTAACAAGAATGCTTTTTCTAATCAAATCGGATTGTTTGTAAACGCCTAATTGGTCGAAAGTGTAGTAGTTTACAATCAATTGTAACCTTTTGTCTATGATTGGTTACCTTTTGTATTAACCATTTCCTAAGAGTATTTGATAAAACAAAAGATTATTTTTGTGTTTAAGATTGTTAACCCAACCTTATGAACCTTGAATTGATTGGTTAAACTTAATGCTTGTTTTTATAAACTTAGATCTTGGCCAAGGTTTAATTTGTAAGAACAGTAGATTAGAACACCAACTAATTATCATAACCAACATGTTAAAAAGAGTTATCACAGTCATGCTTATCAAGGATAGTAAACTAGTCTAAGCAAGTGTAGTTTTTAATCTTATTGAATTCACATAATCATTATTTTCGTGTTACTTGTTGCTTATATGGTATTTTGGAACGTGGCAACCAATTACCACCCTTTTATTGTTTATTGTTACATAGATTCTTCACAATTTATCCAGTAATTCGTGTTATAAATTTCAAACTAGTAGTCGCGAGACACATAAATGTGTTTGTGGGGACATGTCGCCGCCAAAAGTTTATAGTGATTAAGTTGTAACGTAGGGTGTTGGTTCTATGTAGTTAGTTTGTTTTGGTCCTGAGTCGACCACAAAACCACATACGGGGCTGGTTGTTTGCTTCAGTCACCTAGGATGCGTTGTAGTTTTGAAATGGTTAAGTAAAATGGTTAAGTAAAATGGGTAAGTAAAATGTGTGTGTGAGAGTGTGTTAGGTACTTTGTTAATGAATGACAAATCAAAAGACACCAACAAGGCAAGACAAGACTTACAAAATTTGAAAATTCGTGACGAGTTATGGCTCGTCAACAAAGGAAACGGGAAGTGCTCTAAGCTTCATCCCACTCTTTCACAACTGAAGAAAAAAAACTTTTTTGTCAATTCATCAAAGGTACGCGTTTTATTTCAAAATTTATTTGTTCCAATTCAATTCGCGTATTCATTTCTCCGACTTATTCTAATATCATGATTTTTTTTGTCAATTCATCAAAGGTGTCAAACTACCTGATGGGTTCTGTAGAAACGTAAAGGGGGTGAATACGTTCCTCTTAAAATCTAAAATGTTTCGTATCAAAATTTCGATCAAGTGTGACTAAATATGAATAGTGGTTATGTCACTCATAACAAATATATGTCACGTAATTACAAGTATGTTCACCAAACCAAGACTGACATATCAATTAATCGTACACACATAAGTACTACTAGGTCACACTGTGGACGGTCCCAAATATTTATAGACGGTCCTTTATATATCGGGGACCGTCGCCTTATTTAAGGGACCGTCACCAGAAGGTTTGTCGAGACATTTAAGAATTATGTATTTGCATTTTTTAAGTTGTTCTAGTTTATGTTTTAAGCATAATCACAGTCTAAGCAACAAACCACACAAACACATCGTAAATACAAAAAGATAAATGCAAGAATAAAAGGTAAAGGGTTGAGAAAAGAAAACGCAAACCGGACACGATGATTTATAGTGGTTCGGCACGAAGCACCTCTTCGTCCTACTCCACTCCCCGAGTACCACACTCGAGAATTACTTCACTAGTCAACACGCTCCCTTTAGGCGGAACAAACCATACACAAGCTTACACCAAGTTTAACGACACTAAGCGGAATGTCGAGTCTGTAGAAACTAGAAGGGGGGATTGAATAGTTTCACCGTTATTAATCACGTTTTTATAAAATTGACTTTACAAATTGTGTTTGACAAAATGATTCGATTCGAAGCTTACATGAAATCAACACAACAATAGATATAAGAAATGATAAGTAAACAAGTAAAGATAAAGAAAGGAAAGATCAAACCGGCACACGAAGATTTATAGTGGTTCGGCCACGAAGCTCACTCCTTCGTCCCTACTCCACTCCTTGAGTCTCACACTCGAGAGTTTCACAAACACTATATCAACACGCTCCCTTATGGCGGAACAAACCTTACACAAGCTTACACCATGTTTAACGACACTAAGTGAAATGTTGAGTCCTAATCCTAGCTAGAACCAATCTATCAAAGCCCACGTGGCTTCACACCTCGTACCAACACGATGGCATGATACAATGCGATACACAATATAAGACTTGCACTCAAGTCCTATTACATACACGAAACAATGAATGAAAGAGATGATAGATCTGCAACAATAAGATGTGATGAGCAAAACTCTTCTTCAACACTTCGTTTCTTGATTACAACGAATGTTCTTCTCTTGCAATTTGAGGAAAGATAAGTGTGATCACTCGTAAACAACTAGAACTTGATAATGTGATCAAAGAGTATGTTTAAGAAAGAATTTCAGAATACAGAAGGTTTTGGTGCATAAGAGGTGAAGATTTCTGGAGGAAAACAGTTCTGTATTTATAGGTGTCAGGAAAGAGGAGACGGTCCCTTAAATGTTGGACGGTCCCTTATCGATAAGGGACCGTTGTCCTACTTAAGGGACCGTCCAGACAAACGCTCCTCATTTTGTCCTGACGTGGTGAAAAACTATCTGGCGAAGTTTTGTTGTCGATTTTGAGCGGGAAATATGACTGTTATGGTTTTGAATGTTGAAAACATTTTCTTAATAAAACATTTCTTTAAATTATACAAAAATACATTTGTTAAAATGTTTTATGACATGAAAATGTAGAGATTTTAAATCCTTTGATCACATACACAAGTTGGTAGAAGTTTGTACATACCTTAAGTGATGTTGATGACGAAAACGAGTTTTCTCGATTAAAAACTTATTAGTCGTAGTTTTATGTAACTTGTGTTTGTATTTTGTGATTATCAAAACTAGTAGAGACCGATTAATGCAAATGACGTTTTTGACATTATTTGTATTAACAATCTCCCCCTTTTTGATGATTACAAAATATAAACTCATTTTAGATAAAACTAGGCACAAATGAGTTTTAAAACGAGTCTGGTTTTGTTCTCCCCCTTTTTGTAGAATCAAAAAGGCTTCATAGAAGAGATGAAGTCTACGGCATTAAGATGACTCCCCCTTGCTTAGTGCTCCCCCTTGATGAGGACACTCGGGAATCGATCGATGGAATTGAGCTGCAATAAGTTAGAAGAAACATGCAAGCAAACATAGAAATCCTGCAGAAAAGATTAAAGAAGGCAGGATAGGCATATAATGAGGACGGTCCCCTAAATGGGTCGACGGTATTTTAAAGATTGGGACCGCCACCTTGATAAGGGACCGCCGGCAGGAAGGTTTTCTTGAACAAGATTTCAACAATTCATGCATAATATAGATCATTCATTAAAAGACAAGAATAATGTCATTCATATGACATTTACAACATGAGTTTACAAGCATAATCCTAGTCTAATCTCCTAGGATATCTCATGTTAAGTCCGGTTTTATTAGTGATCATGCATGCTCGCCTAGAACATGCGACCGCAAGGTGGAGACGAGTTTTAGGTAGGGGTTGGAGAAACCCGGATCACAGGAGGATGGAAATGATGTAGTCAAGATCATTCTTCATCTTTTGAAAGTCGTTGTGATTGTAGATGCAACAAGCACAATAACCCCCATGGGTATCCACTTGGGTAAGAGTGGGATGAGACATAGTTGGAGGATGAAGTTTTTGGGATAGGATGATATTGAGGAGGCTCAAATCAACAAGATTTGAGAATTCTTGAGCTTTGATGAAGTGTAGGGAGTTGACATTTGTCATTTGAGGTGGAAACAAAGATGGTAATGAATGGTCTTGAGGAATCGGGTTTGTATACTCATTGTGAGTAGATGGTGGCCCATTTTGTGGTTGAGAGGCAAAGAAGGAGAATGATGAAGATGATGGCTCATTATGTGATGTGGGATTGGAATTGACATGGTTATTGTGTGAATTATCAAGGTTTTGTTTCTTCCTCCATATGGGTTTGACCGATATTCTTGGTTTTCTAGGGGATGACATTTTGTTGGATGACATTGTGAAGAAGAGAGGTTATGCCATGGCAATGGATGGAGGAAGTGGTGGTTTAAGTATAGGATGAAGGTGGCAAGAATAGTAAAGCATGCATGCTTGGTTAGATAAGTTCAAATGATGCTTAAGCAAATTAGGAATGTCCACAAGACCTAAGGGTAGGCTAGTCAAACATGCAGGAACATAAAGCAATTAACGATTCACAACAAGATGGACGGTCCTTCAAATAGGTGGACAGTCCTTTATCATGTATGGGACCGTGGGTCGATAAAGGACCGCCACCAGGAGGATTACCAGATTTCAGAAAATGTTTCTAGTGTGTGCCTATATGAAACATATGTGGAGATGTTATTATCTTGACCCTAAAAGAGAAGAAAAACCCTAAGAGATAATCCAAAGTCTCCTAATTTTACTTTTGCTCATCTTTCCATGTCGGATAACATATTTGTAACATGATCCAATAGAGGAATTGAGCGCATCGTGCATATATGTAAAAACGTTTTTGAATTGTATTAACAATGCAAGAAAAATTGATTTTTTTTCCTATTTGTGAGAAGATTTTGAACACATGAATTGGGGTTTTTATGCACAAAATCAAGTTTTCTTATTATCATGCAACAATGATTGAAAAAAAAATAGTTACTTCCCTAATTTCTGATTTTTGTGCGTAAGAGAATCCTAGACTCAGATCAGAAGGCGTTCTTTAACAATGAAATCAAAGGAGATATGTGTTCCATCATTCCTAATCCTAATCGAAGATAAAAGAATGGTTCACGCTTAAGTGGTTTAGTAAGAATATCAGCTATGTTTCCTCCGTTGGGATTTTTTCAATAGATATGTTACCCTTTTGCACATTATCCCTAAGAAAATGGTGACGAATCTCAATGTGTTTGGTACGAGAGTGTAGCACGGGGTTTTTACTTAAATCTATTGCTCCTTTATTATCACACATGATTGGAATGTCATCAAGTGTAATACCATAGTCTACAAAAGCTTGTTTCATCCATAGTGCTTGTTGGCATGCCTTTCCGGCACTTACATATTCGGCTTCGGTTGTGGAGATAGCTAGTGTCGTTTGTTTCTTGGAGAACCAAGAATTTAAGCAACAAACCATGAAGGTACAAATGCCACTAGTACTTTTTCGATTGACATAATCTCCCGCATGATCAGAGTCGGCGTAAACTATAGTTTCTATGCCGGTCCCCTTAGGATACCATAATCCTAAGCGCATAGTGCTAACCGCTTCTAAGTGGGAAGATTTGGGATCTTCTTGAAAGCGAGCACAAAGGCAGACACTAAACATGATATCGGGCCTACTTTCCGTTAGGTACAATAAACTTCCTATCATACCTCTATACTTAGTACTATCTACGGATTCACCCTCTGTATCCTTGGTGAGCTTTGTGTCCGTAGCCATTGGGGTTTTCATATGTTTGGTATCTTCTAGTCCGAATTTCTTAAGCATTTCCTTAATATATTTGGATTGATTAAAGAATATTCCATGATCTAATTGTTTTATTTGTAGTCCAAGGAAGAAGTTAAGCTCGCCCATCATACTCATTTCAAACTTATGATTCTTGAGAATTCATCACACATGTCTTGACAAGTTGAACCAAATATAATGTCATCAACATATATTTGGACGATTATGATGTTTGAATCTCTCTTCTTGGTGAAAAGAGTGTTATCTACCATTCCCATCGAGTATTCATGCTTAAGAAGAAAAGCTTTCAACCTATCATACCAAGCCTTAGGGGCTTGTTTTAAACCATATAAAGCTATCTTTAATTTATAAACATGCTTGGGGTACTCGAAGTCAATGAATCCTGGAGGTTGTGCAACATATACCTCCTCATTGATGAGACCATTTAGGAATGCACTTTTCACATCCATTTAGAACAATTTAAAATCTAATGCACATGCATATGCGAGTAATATCCTAATGGACTCAAGTCTAGCTACGGGTGCATAGGTTTCGTCATAATCAATTCCTTCTTGTTGATTATAGCCTTGTGCGATTAACCTAGCTTTATTCCTAGATACAATACCATTTTCATCTAGTTTGTTTCTAAATACCCACTTAGTCCCTATTATTGTGACATTCTTAGGTCTTGGTACTAACATCCAAACATCATTAGATTTAAATTGGTTTAATTCTTCTTCCATTGCGATGATCCAACTTTCATCTTTCAATGCTTCATTGACATTTTTAGGTTCAATGATTGAAACAAAACAAAAGAAGTTGCTATTGTTTTGAACTTGTGATCTCAGGGTTCTTTGGTTTAGGCTTCCTATGACGTTATCTAAAGGGGTGGCTTTTAGATTCTTTAACATTTGAAGTTTCACCTATTTTGATAGTTTCTTCAGATATGTCTAGGTTTTTCATGTTTTCAACTATGGCGTTTTCTTCATCCAAATCATCATCTACCAAAGGTGAAGTTTTAGATGGAGGGGGACTCTCATCGAATGTCACGTTGAGTGATTCTTCGACGACCATTGTTTCCTTGTTTAAGACAATGTACGCTTTACTAGTTTGAGAGTAACCTAGAAATACACCTTCGTAAGACTTTGGGTCAAACTTGGTGAGATAGTCTTTGGTGTTTAGAATATAGCATTTGCTACCAAACACTTTAAAGTAATCTAGGGAACGTTTTCTACCTTTCAAAATCTCGTAAGGGGTTTTTCCTATGATTTGTCTAATTAAGATTCTATTAAGAATATAGGTGGATGTATCTATGGCATTGAACCAAAACTTTTGGGGAATCGATTGCTCATTGAGCATGGTTCTACTCATTTCTTGGAGGGTTCTATTTTTCCTTTCAACTACCCCATTTGGTTGTGGAGTTCGTGGAGCCGAGAAATTGTGAGTAATACCATTAGCATCACAATAAGCTCTGAATTGAACTTCATTGTCAAATTCTCTACCATGGTCTGTCCTAATGGAAACTATGTTGCATCCTAATTAATTTTGAATTTTCTTACTAAATATTTTGAATTGATCAAAAGTTTATGTCTTGTTTTTAAGAAACCTAGTCCAAGTGTACCTAGAGTAATCGTCTATGATCACTAGAGTGTAGAGATTTCCTCCATAACTCTGTATGGCGGAAGGACCAAAGCGATCCATGTGAAGAAGCTCTAGACATCTAGATGTTGAGATCATGTTCTTAGGTTTATGACTGGAGTGAGCTTGTTTTCCAACCTTGCAAGCATCACAAAAGTGTTGATCGAACCTAAGTTTGGGAAGGTTTCTAACTAGATCTTTAGAATACAATGATTGTATTAGACGCATGTTGGCGTGTCCTAATCTTCTATGCCATAAAGTAGAGTTATCAATAACCGTAGCTAAGAATATGTTCCCACTAGGTTTGTTACTAATTTTCATAATGTATAGGTTACCTTTTCTAATTCCTTTTGCAATAACTTTTCCGTTCTTAATTATCTCACTATCGTCTTTGGAAAAGATTACCTTGCAACCATTATCACAGATTTGACTAATACTAAGCAAATTAAAACCTAGGTTATCCACGTGTTGTACATTAGTAATAGTAAGAGAGTTATGAGTGATCGTACCTTTGCCAATGATATTGCCATTGAGCTTACTAGCAAATGTAACGTTACCTCCAGCACTTGCATTGTAAGATGAGAATAGCTTGCGATTACCCGTCATGTGATAAGTGCATCCGCTATCCTTGACCCATTCGTCGGGTTCTAGGCCAATTCCTAAGCATATCTCTTTTGAAGATCCGGCCATGAGACAAGTCTCAGTCTTATCATCTTCTTCGCCATCACTCCAAGCACCGATAACATATGCCCTTTGGTTTTTGTCCCTTGTTTCTCCAACTAAGTGTCTTGTATCACCACATCCAAAACATATCTTCTCACCTTTGATGTATCTATCTTCACGTGCCTTTTGAGGAGCTTTCTTTTCTTCTCGTGGTTGTCTTACAAATCTTCCTCTTCGCTTAAAGAATTTTTTGAAATCTCTAACCGCCAATGCATACTCTTCATCGTCACTTTCCGAGCTTGAGTCTTCATCATCACTTAAATCCTTTTTAGCTTTTAATGCAATTGATTGTCTTTCCACCTTACTATTTACAATATCGGAAGCATTTTTGATGATCAACTCATGGACCTTCAAGTTACTAATGAGCTCATCTAATGATAAAGATGCCAAGTCTTTAGATTCTTCAATTGCCATGACCTTTGCTCTCCACTTCACATGTAAAGCCCTGAGATATTTCCTAACACAACTTTTGACAAAAATTTCCTCATCGAGTGCTTTTAAACTCGTGATCCACAACTTTTGCCATGACCTTTGCTCTCCACTTCACGTGAAATCCACACAACAATATATATAAGCAATGATAAGTAAACAAGTAAAGATAAAGAAAGGAAAGATCAAACCGGCACACGAAGATTTATAGTGGTTCGGCCACGAAGCTCACTCCTTCGTCCCTACTCCACTCCTCGAGTCTCGTACTCGAGAGTTTCACAAACACTATATCAACACGCTCCCTTATGGTGGAACAAACCTTATACAAGCTTACACCAAGTTTAACGACACTAAGCGGAATGTCAAGTCCTAATCATAGCTAGAACCAATCTATCAAAGCCCATTTGGCTTCATACCTCGTACCAACACGATGGCATGATACAACATGATACACAATATAAGACTTGCACTCAAGTCCTATTACAAACACGAAACAATGAATGAAAGAGATGATAGATCCGCAACAATAAGATGAGATGAGCAAAACTCTTCTTCAACACTTCGTTTCTTGATTACAACGAATGCTCTTCTCTTGCACTTTGAGGAAAGATGAGTGTGATCACTTGTAAACAACTAGAACTTGATAATGTGATCAAAGAGTATGTTTAAGAAAGAATTTTGGAATACAGAAGGTTTTGGTGCATAAGAGGTGAAAATTTTTGGAGGAAAACAGTTCTATATTTATAGGCGTCAGGAAAGAGGCGACGGTCCCTTAAATGCTGGACGGTCCCTTATCGATAAGGGACCGCCGTCCTATTTAAGGGACCGTCCAGACAAACGCTCCTTGTTTTGTCCTGACGTGGTAAAAAACTATCTGGTGAAGTTTTGTTGTCGATTTTGAGCGGGAAATATTAATGGTGGCAATTGTCGACACGACACGATAAACGACACAAATCCGACACGAAGTTAAATGGGTTTGGGTTGAGGGTAAACAGGTTTGGGTCAAAAACAGGTCAACCCGTCTAACCCGTTTATTAAATGGGTCGTGTTTGGGTTGAGTGAATATTAAACAGGTCAACCCGTGAACCCGTTTAAGTATATAAGACTCTAAAAATAAAATATATAACTTGCCTTTTTATGTTGGATGTGGATTAAATGTATTCTGTTATGTACTTAATATTATTGAATTGCAATTATACCTCATATATCATAAAAATTGACGCTTATAACTGAGAAAATTGTTGTATAGTTATTTGTCTGTTATTTTATCATATTTTAAATCCTTATATCATTTTGGCATTTAAGCTAGTTAAACCAACATATCACCAACCTTATTCACTACTTGACCTATTTATTTAAATGGGTTAAACGGGTCAAAAATGGGTTACATGTGTTATGCAGGTGCGGGTTAGGGTTGAGTTTTTTGACACGATTAATAAATGGGTCGTGTTTGGGTAGAGGCTATACTAACCCGCCAACACGCGAACCCGAATAGGTTAACACGAACACGACTCGATTGCCACCCCTAGGAAATATGACTGTTATGGTTTTGAATGTTGAAAACATTTTCTTAAAAAAACATTTCTTTAAATTATACAAAAATACATTTGTAAAAATGTTTTATGACATGAAAATGTAGAGATTTTAAATCCTTTGATCACATACACAAGTTGGTAGAAGTTTGTACATACCTTAAGTGATGTTGATAACGAAAACGAGTTTTCCCGATTAAAAACTTATTAGTCGTAGTTTTATGTAACTTGTGTTTGTATTTTGTGATTATCAAAACTAGTAGAGACCGATTAATGCAAATGACGTTTTTGACATTATTTGTATTAACAGAGTCCTAATCCTAGCTAGAACCAATCTACACCAAGGCCCATGTGGCCACATGAACAAGCACTCTTGTCCCACTTAGATCGACACATGATTCAAGTCTTCACACGAACGAGCACTCTCATTCACTTGAATCTTCACCCGATTCAAGTCTTCATACTCGGACTTCACTAAGTACAAATCTTCACATTAGAACTCCATTGAGTCCTAGCCTTCATACGACAACACATGGACTATTACAAGTCCTAATCTAGAGACAATACTTCTCGGACTTACACGTTGTCTGATTCAAACCTAACCACGACTCACACGCAAGTCGTGTCTACTAATATACAAGAATACAGTTTAGAAGAAGAAGAGAATCATAACACTAGTTACGTTTATGTGTGGACTCAATAACACTTCGATTCTTGATGATTTCGAGTGTTCTTCTCTTGCACTTGAGATAGAGGATGACGGGATCACTTATTAACACATACCAAAGAGTTATAGTGATCAAAGAAGAGAAAGGAAAGAACAGGAAATTTTTATGCAGAGAGGATTAATTTTCTAAAAGGAATAGTACAGTATTTATAGCCACCAGGAGGAGCGGAGCGACGGTCCCTTAAACCTTGGACGGTCCTTTATCAATAAGGGACCGTCACATAGATAAAGGACCCCCCCCCCTTACAGTTTATGTCCTTTAGTGGTGAAATGTTATCTAGTGAAATTTTATCTGATTTGGGCGAGAAATCATGCCGTTTTTCATATTTGAAATTTGAATTTAATTTCTTTAATAAAACATTTTCTTTTAATTACAAAAATAATTTTGTAAATATGTTTTGTCACATAAAATGTGAAGTTTAGAAAAATAAATTCTTTGATCACTTTAACTAAGTTGGTATGGTGTGTTTGTACATACCTGAAGTGATGTGGACTTGAGTCGTCGAGAGACGTTGATGTGTAAACGAGTAACTTGTGCACTTTATGTTATGTATTACAAGTTACGTGTTTGTCATCATTATAACATGAAGACACTATATAGATTAAACGTCGTAATGTTTGCACTAACAGGTTCGGATCTAATTTCAAGCACAAAGTGACAGACAGTGATAGCAACATAACAGGCTTGAAGGCTCATGACTGTCATATAACGATGCAGCGGTTACTTCCTGCTGGACTTCAAAATTACTTGAAGGACCAAACCACCGCAACACCAATAATCGAGCTTTGTTCATTCTTCAAACAACTATGCGCTTGAACTTTGATGGTGGATGACATGTTGAAAGCTAAAGAACAACTCATCAATATTTTGTGCAGTTTCGAGCAAATATATCATCCTTCTTTTTTTGACATTATGATTCACTTGGTTATTCATCTACCTGAAGAGGATATTGAAGGCGGGCCTGTTTACATGAGGTGGATGTATCCATTTGAAAGATAGATGAAAAAACTAAAAGAGTATGTTAGAAATAAAGCTAAGCCTGAAGGTTCAATAGGGGAGGGTTAAATTGTTGATGAAGCATTAACTTTCTGTTCGCATTATTTTCGGGGTGTCGAGACGAGATTTAATCGTCCTGACCGGAATGAGGACAGTCCAAGCCCAACAAGTCGATTTCAGGTGTTTTGATCAGTCTGTAAAAAGAATGGTAAACGATCATTAATTCGGCTTGAACCAGCCGCAATGTAGAAAGTAGTATGGTATGTACTACACAACAGTCATAAAATCGAGATGTACATGAATGAGTACAAGAGGTATGCATTTTATTTCAAAATTTGTTTTACGTAAATTATTAGTCGATGACTTATTCTAATATCATGAACATTTACAGGGCATTTCCTGGCAATGACATACAAGAAGGATTTCCTCGCTGGTTTGGGAACAAGGTAGACTTATTGTATGTATTACCCTGTTAGGTTTTATATATTCAAGATGCATATGTCAAGTAAATTAACAAAGATTGAATGTTCTATATGCATATAATGAGAAAGAAAAAATGAATGCACAATATTCTTCTCAAAAAAGAAAATGTTATACATATTGCTAATTATATACATGTGCAACCATCATTTTATACAACATTGGCCTCAAATAAGTTATGCACATATATTTGCGTTGTCTTTGTCCACTAGGAACGCATACTCTTGGAGCATGCACATGTATTTTCATCGTCTTTGTTCACTAGGTACGTGTAATCAAAAACCATGCACATGTATTTTCACCATCTTAGTTCACTAGGTACACGTAGTCTTGAACCATGCACGTGTATTTTCATCATCTTTATTCACCGGGTACGCATAGTCTTGAGCCATGTAAATTTATTTTTAACTTCTTGGATTTCATCATCGTCTTCAACAAATCTACAAGTATATTCAAACATAAAAAACAAATTGGTTAGAACCAACAAAATGAAATACATATACAGAAGATTTAAAACAAAAACCTTTCCGAACTCTCCTCATGCTTTTCAAAGAAAAGCAAAATAGCAAACCTCATGGAGTAAATCATTCTTAAAACTTAATAGCAAAAACATCCTAGTCAGGTGCATACGTGTTTAAAAAAGACTTAATAGCAAAAACATCCCAGTCAGGTGCATTCTTAGAACCTCATGGAGTAAATCATTCTCTTAATAGCAAAAACTCTCCTCATAGAGTAATTATTCTTAAAACTTAAAAAAAAAGGCGAATAAAAAACAGAATTATATAAACTAAGAAACCGCAAACTTATTAAAAGATGGTGAATGCATAGCCAAAAAAAACTAGACAAAGCCAAAAAAAAAATCACAATGCGCATCGATGTCACACATTGAATTTTAAATCTTATTGATTATTTTAATTCTTGTTCCAAGAAAGCAATCTCTAACAAAATATAATCACCATAAGATCTTACGTATTTCTTTCTTAAAGGAAATTGCAATAAATTAAAATATAATAACCATTTTGCAATATAAGATCCATGATAAAATCCACACAGTACAACATACATGATTATTTTATGGAATTAAAATATATCTAGAACCTACAAATATGATAACCACATGTATCCAAATTACAATTATTTCTGATTCGAAAGGAGAAGACTTAAACATTCAAATAAATAGAAATAAAGGATTTAAATCTAAACTCTAATCAATTTAAGACAAAATAATAATATATGGGAATACCTGGATCAAAAATATAAACAATAAGAGCAATAGAAGATGTCAAATTTATTGAAGGAGGTTGGATATAGATTGTGTTTATTTTTTGCCAAGTTTTTTGTTCAGCCTTTTCACCAGAATAAACCATCATAAAAATGATTGTTTTTTTTCTTCTTCTTCGGGTTTATGGAAGTGGCGGCTCAGTTAGGATTAGGTTGAAAGAGAGGTTTGAGTAGGAAAGTGAGAGAGGGATCTGAGAAAATAATAGATCTGTAACTGCTCTTGTTTTTTTTGTTGATTGATGTTTGGTGGAATTCCATAATTGCCCTTTAACTTAATAAAAACTAATAAAAATTATCAGACGAAATTCTTATTTACCATAATGCCATTTCATTTTCATCCGTTGATTTTTTTTTATCAAAGGCTAGCGTTGGTTCTCGTAGTTCTCGACCTTTTTTTGGTTCTGAAAATAACTCTTCACTATATATATATATATATATATATATATATATATATATATATATATATATATATATATATATATATATATATATATATATGCCCACATGCACTTTTCCTTTTGTTGAAATTTGTTGGGCATAACTAACGAAACAGTTACAACAAGTTAAATGGACACTGTTCCATACCCACTGAGACTTGACAACTATCTAGAAAAAGATCTTACAACAATATTGAAAAAGATCTTACCTCTTTCTTTCTCCGTTTTGAATCGGCAATATTTGTGGAGGTTTGTGAGTTTTCTCGGTGAGATCTTTTTTTGTTTTGCATTGCGTTGAGGTTAATGACTCAATGGTAGCTTTTAATTGGGAAAGGGTTTTGATTTGACGGTAAGAGGAAATGCTGGTGGGAGGTACAGGAGGTGATATTAAAGTTGAGAGTAGGGGCGTAGGGGATGTACTTGTTTAGATTGTAGATAGTATGAAGAAGTGTGTTTAATGTTAAAAGTAAAGATAGATTTGACAGTAACAATATTTTAATATTGATTATTTGCAATATAAAGATACAGAGTAGATTTGATAGTAAAGACGGATTTGACAATACAACAATATCTTGGTATTGAGATTATTTTTAAAAGTGGTTGTATTGATTAATGACAAAAGTAAAAATGTATTTGACAATACAACAATATTTTGGTACTGATTATTAATCAATACATACAATTAGAGGTGGCAAAACGGGCGGGCACGGGCAACGGACTAAACGGGCACCGGGCTAAACGGGCACGGGCTAAACGGGCACCGGGCTAAATGGGCACGGGCAAAACGGGCGCATGTTATACAAATCGCTTGAGAAAAAACCCAAAACGATGAAATAAATTCGTCAAACATAACACCTCATTTATATTTAAAAAATTAAATATATTATATCTATAACTTTTTTTTTTTAAAAACAATTGTAATATTCTCCAATGCAGAGAAAATATGTGCCCGTTTGTGCCTATCTAACTTTTAAATGGGCAATATATGCCCATTTCAAAAAAAATGAAGGGGCTAAATGTGCCCCACATTTTTACAAATTTGTCAAAATTAGCCCATTTTTTTTTATCGCGGGCACAAATTGCCACCCCTACATACAATCAACATATACTTTTTAGTTTATATCATTTATCAACAACTCAATCTAATATATAATATTATTATTTTTTAATTTTAATTTAGTTACTTAGTGAAATGACCCGTTTGTAGACCTTCAGCATAAAGCAAAGCAGCACTTGAGTAGGTCGATATTATAATCCTATATCTTGCAAGCTTCTCAAAGATAGGACAGCTAAAGGCTGATTCTTCCTCGTCATAAGAGCATAACTCAAGATATTCCTGTTTAATATCATTTACTGAACGTGATGCTGCATTTAGCCTTAATAAATCCCCATTTCCAATAATGACAGCAGTTTCCATTAAAGTTTGTCTAAAAGATGATCTGTTGCATAATTTGAAGGTGCACATACAAGAATTTTTGAATTTCTTCGGGTTCTGTACAGTTGAAGAATAGCTTCTGTTAAAGTGATAGGTTTACCAGTACCAGGTGGACTATGAACAACATACGGTGGGCCCCCTATACAGCCAAGGATCATTTCAACTGAGCTTAATTGCTCCTCATTGAGATTACAAGAAATTGGAACCAAAGGGGATGTTTCAATGTATCTTTCAGTTGAAGCTAAATCAGGGAAAAGAAATTTTGTATCCAATTTTCCTGTAGCTTCAATAAATCCCTATAAAGACAAGTCGTTTTCTACTTGTGTTCAGCCTAGGCTTGTGTTTTGTTTCATGCCCTTTAAGTCAACAACATGGTTTAGTCGCTTTTGCATACTTCAAAGAATAGAGAAAATTAAAAGTGACTTGTTTTTTTTTGTGAGTGTATATATATATATATATACATATACAAAAAAACAAGTCACTTTTAATTCCGTGCAAAGAAGACGATACATTATATGTGGAGATACATGAATTGAAGAGTCACTTTATGGTAAAAAAGAAACTAATATTTGTCTATGAAGGGAACTTAGTTTCGTGCAAAGAAGACGATACATTATACCCTTTGATGTGGAAAGATTACCTTCCTATCCCTGAATTCCCGGTACTTTTTATAGGTGTTCAAGGTGTTGATGAAAGAGAAGGTAATAACCCGTCATGGTTTAATAGAATCGAAGCAAGTGAGGTCGTTGAGGTTGTAATAAATTTAAGAGAAAAGGGCATTAAGAGTCGGGATATTGGGGTGATAACACCATATAGGCAACAAGTTTTAAAGATAATTGATGCACTTGAAATTTTTGTTGGGACGGATACAAAGGTTGGGACGGTTGAGTCATTTCAAGGGCAAAAAAGGGAAGTTATAATTGTATCTACTGTTCGATCAACCATTAAACATAACAAGACTGATAAGAGGCATTGTTTGGGATTTTTAAGTAATCCTAGGTGGTTTAATGTTGCTATTACGCGAGCCAGGTCGTTGCTGATTACAATTGGCAATCCACATATAATATCCAAGGATGAACACTGGAACAAGCTCCTTTGGCATTGTGCTAATAACGACTCTTATAAAGGCTGCTTTCGTCCTAACAAAGAGGAAATTGTTAATACATATATATATATATATATATATATATATATATATATATAATATATATATATATA
>CM060679.1:95579781-95605439 GCA_030686995.1 Artemisia argyi | reverse complement strand
AAAATATTACCTCGGATTACGACGGTGAGCAACGATAGCAATGATAGAATGTGGAGATGTTACCAATGATAATTAGGGTTAGAATGAAATACTTAAATGTTAAATTAAAAAAATCATGTTTTTTCTATTGTTAGAGAGAAAAAAATAGAGAAGAATATATTTTAGAAAGTGACTAAATGGTTTTAGTTTTTTCATGTTACTATGAAAATTCTGAAAAATGGTTGTTTTTCGTCAACTAAACACATTCTTAATCTTTTTTTACTAAACTAAAAATAAAAAATTAATAAATTTTTTATCGACTAAACACATTAAAAAAAATAAAAAAATAAAAAAAACTTACACACTTCAAATTTTGATTATCATACTCTTTTTTTGCGGTGGACAATTGTGCATATATCACATACCACACTTGTACATTAAAATATACCGATCAAACTTTATAATGTGCAAATCACCCGCTTCAGGAAGTACACGAGGCTAAGGCACCAAGAAAAGAATGTGTCGCAGTTGCCATCTATGACACGTCTCCAACTTTACAATGCAAGATATTTTCAAAATATCAAATATCACGATATTCTTCAACATATCGTAATAAGAATTCTATGAATGGTCCTTTTCGCAACTTTTTAGACTTATTTCAAGACGGCAACTTTTCATGTCAACAACCACTTTTATTTCTTCTGCCTCATTTTTTAAGTTAAAACTCATTATCATTTTTTTTTAAATAAAAGAGAGAAAATGTATTAGTTCATAGAGTTAGAATTTAGATTTAGATTTAAATTGGGATTATTATTTGACATAGAAAAGAGAAAATGTATTAGTTCATAAATAAATAATTATTTTAATTTAAAATATTAATTAAACTTAAATTTAATTATTTTTAAATATTACTCCCTCAGTCAAAAAATATAAGTCTAGTTTGACTTTTTAAATCGAAATTTATCCTTTAATATTTTTGTTTATATTGTATAACACTTAATGAAAATTATATCAAATAAAAATACATTTAAAACACAATCTATTTATATATTTTACATCAATATTGTATAATATAAACAAAAATATTTGGTCAAAGTTCGATTCAAAAAGTCAATCTGAACTTATATTTTAAGACGGAGGTAGTAAAAGAAAAGAGAGATAGAGGCTACGTTTGGCGACACGTAGTAGTAACAATAAGCAGTAGCAGTAAGGAGTAAGCAGTAGCAGTAAGGAGTAAGCAGTAGCAGTTAGCAGTAAGCAGTTGACCATATTTCAAACGCTTGTTGAGCTATTGCCAAACAAGCATATACTTACCGCTTGTTGCTTATCGCTCCTAAATGCTCTAAAACGGTCGTTGTCAAACACAGTCAGAGAAGAAAGTATAATATGAAACCCACAATTCTTCAAATCCCCTTGCAAATCCTAGCAATGCATGACATTTCAAATAGTAACCAAAAATGGGTCTTATCCTCAAATTTTAATCCCATCTTTCGAAACAAACAAATATTTTTATCATTAAAGTCAAATCTAAATGACACGGGTACCAACCAAACGGGCCTCAAAAATCGAGGGTTTGATATACAATTTGATTTACTTTTTGATTATGCTTTAAATAAAAGCATTACAAACTATAACAATAATAATAAATGTTGATTTTTTAAACAAATACCAAGTTCATGTGGTATTTGTTATATAAAAAGATTATACTCCCTCCGTCTCATATTTATTGTCCATATTCCATTTTAGGATGTTTCAAAATAATTGTCCACTTTTCTTATTTAGTAAAAACTAGAGAATCTAGTGAAAGAATATTCATTTTAGTGGTTGAAAATTAAAATGTCCCCATTTTTATTAAACTTTGTGTATTCTCTCTCATAACAATAATTTTGAGACGGATGAAGTATATCTTTTTCAAAATTTTGAGTTTAAATGTAAGTGTTATATTAACCCTTTTTTATTTTACATTCACCCAAAGCATTGCCCAAATCAATAAGTATTCGCCTACACCAAAAGATACTTTTGTGATTTCCATGTTCCAACTAGTTTCATCGTTCCTTGTTCCTTTATTAGCTATTTGCTTTCTTTTCTGTTTCACTCAAATAGAACCAAATCTCAAGTTGGCATGCTTAAGTAAATGGGTTAGAAATGAGCAGGGCCGGATCTGGCTATGGGCAGTGAGGGCGACGACCCAGGGCATCAAAAAGAGAGGGGGCATCAAGTTCTCGGTCATGTGAATTCGTTTATGTAAAAAAGATGAAGAAAAAAGAGAGTTTTTAAAAGTATTACTAGCTTGGCTTCTTTGTGCTTCTAGTTTAGTTAAGAAAAGGTAATAAAAAGATAAAAAGTTGAGTCATTGCCGGACATGGACGCCGGACCTTGCGGAGGAACAAGGAGCGTCAAATTGTTTGTATTTTTCTTGTGGGTCAATGTGTTTATTTAATATTAATTGGCCTATTTTCAAAGAACACCTCCAACTTTCATTTATCTTACTTAAGACCTTTTAGTTTATATTAGTTTCACTTATCTTATATTTGATATATTTTGCTAATCAATGAGTATGTTATCTTTTAAACCACTTTTTTTAAACGTTACATCAAACAATTAATAATGTATTTACCTTAAATACGATAGCAATATGTACATAAAATTTTTAATTTTTTTTTTGTCAATTTTATCACAAATAAAATAAGCTATTTCATTAACAAATGTATACATATTAATATCAGATATATATGTTTCCCACTTTTAATCATATATAAATTTCAGATATGAATTAATACGTTCTAATTTTTTCTGTATCTTTTTGTGTTATAATGCACCTGAACCAACCTACAAAGTAAATCAAAATTAATAGTTGTCTTATGAATATATTAAGTTATATGTGAAGTTCGTTTATATGTCAAACCTTTAGCTAAGGGCAATATTCTAACATCTTGCTTAGGGCATTCGAAATCTCAGGACCGGCCCTGAAAATGAGACATCCGGTTATAATCACATTCACATTTCTTGTTTAATAAATTAGTCGATGTTATTATCTTGAGTTATTTATTTCTGTTAAGTTTGGACTATTGGTGATTTTCATTTTGTGAAATGATGGAAAACATGTAAACATTGATTTGATTGCCTATGACAAAAACACATTCAAAACGCCCAGTATATTCGCCGATGATTATCATTGTTCACGTGTACATTTCATATGCAAGTATTAAGTGTTTTCTTGTGAATGACATTTTAGATGGGATGATCCTCGTTTAGTAAACAACCATTCACACCTAAATATACCACGTTTACTACACATTCATTCACACCTAAATGCATCAAAACCTATAAAAACCTAAATTCACATATCAAATACATAACTACTACTACCTCCGTCCTAAAATTATAGTCCATTTTTAACTTTTTCGGTCTTTTTTTCTCAACTCTGACTTTAAATATTTTTGTTTGTGTTATATAACAGTTGATGAAAATTATACCAATGAAAAAATACATTTAAAACTCAATACATTCATATATTTTGCATCAAATATTATGTAATATAAACAAAAATATTTAAGATCAAATTTAAAAAATAAATACCGAAAAAGTCAAAAAGAGACTATAATTTTGGGACGAAGTGAGTAAAAAATTTCAACACACCTTATGATAACACATTTATCCATCCCAATTCCCAGTTATCCTAAACTTACAATCCATCCTCTTCCTCGAACCCCTCACCTCGCCCAACATCAATTGACCTCGCCCAACACCTCGTCTAAATCACTCCCACAACCTCGCCCAAAATCAATTCCCATCGCCCAACACCTCGCCTAAATCACTTCTACATTTAATTCACATTCAATTCGCCTAGAATACTGCATGATCACGCCCTCAAACTCGCCCAAAATACAATACTGATAAAACTCCTTTCTCGCCTCCTCTCTCGCCCCAGACCTCGCCCAGAATCTGATAAAACTCTGACTTTTCTCGCCTCCCATCTTGCCCCAGACCTCGCACAGATAAAACTTCTACCTTTAATTCGCGTGTATACTCGCCCCTCACCTCGCCTAAACCCTCAGCTCGCCCAACACTCGCCTAGGTTTCGCCCATAATTCTGAATCACATTAGCCTCGCCCAACACTCGCGTATCACTAGTTTTATACATGTGTACAGTCTATATTTGGGCCACAAGCCCAAATGATAAACATTACTAAAGCCCAAACCAACCACGAGTGGGCTATCATAACAATGATTTGGGCCGCGCTACCAATGGGTTGGACTCACGTAGGCCCAAGCCCAACCAAACTATTTGTGGTCTAGATAAGGATCTTTTATTTACGGATAAAGATCCTTGGACCGGATAAGCACCATGTGTGCGAAGAGTAAGGAGCACAAAACCTACAAGGATTCTGCGCCTGTATATAGAACGACATAATTCTCGTTAAAGGTATGATTTACAAAACCCTAACTCTTCAATATAACCCTAAACCGATTACTTACTCTCACGCCGGAGGATAATCGTGGGAAACAATCCCACGGTAAGCCTAACGGTGTTTGTTTACTTTCTTAGTGCGCAGGTTTCAAGCATTAAGAGCTCATTGGTACGAGAGCAGGAACCCAAATAAGGAACGCCCAACTTTTGTATCAACAAGTGGCGCTATCCGTGGGACCCTACACTAAGAACTAGAATGACGAAGAACAAAAACTCAAGCCAGTGGACTCCACAGTTGGAAAAAACACGTGGTGACCCCCAGAGGAAGAACCCACAAGACTCGACCTCTAGGCATGCCTCTGGAACAACCAGTGCGCCTAGTCACCAAGAAGCGGGACCAACCCTACCTTTCCCAGCGGTAGAATTGCCTATAAGGACTACTCAAACCACCACGGTGGTCCCAAGCGTTGAAGAACTTCAGCGCACCCTCTTCAATACTCCTCACCAAACGGCACCTATAGTGGACAACACTGTGCCACCTGGCGCACCCAACCGAGATAGGGCGCCTAATGTTGAGGCAGAAATTCTTGCAGCGGATGAGGACGCGCCTGATTTAACGTTAAGTAATTTTGTATCCCAAAATTATGAAACCCTAACCGCCCTCATGCAAGAAGAAGCAAGGAGAAGGTCAAGTATGAGCCTGCAAGTCCGACTCAACTTTGGTCCTGAACGCGAAACATCACCACCACGCTACCAAAGAGGGGGGCGCGAAAATAACGAAAGACGTACCAATATCCATGATAGACTTGGTACAACATCTGACTCACAATACTCGGAGGAATACGAAGATGGCGAGAGGCACACCAATGTTCACTCCAGACTTGGTAGTCGAAGGATGCAAGATAGACTTGGACGTCAACATTCACCAAGCGAAGGCTCTTCCAAGTCTGGGGGCCGAAGAATTCACGACAGGTTGGGAAGGAGAACTTCCCCAAGTGAAAGCCCCTCAAGCTCTTCCTCTGAGGAAAACCGGCGCAAGCGCCGCAAAAGAGACAACCTCTCCTCCAGTGACTCCTCGGACAACGAGGACAAGGAGACAGGACACTGGAAGTCCAAAGGAAGACGTCACGAGGAAGAGGACAAGGACATATCTCTTCCTTGGCGTCGTCAGAAAGTTGATGCATTTACACGGCGCATCAGCGATTACTCTGATCGTAAGAAAAGGCACATGCCCACTAATGTTAAAACATATGATGGAATGGGTGATCCTGATGACCACCTAAAATTTTTCGAATCTGCTGCTACTATCGAAAACTGGCCACAACCTGTGTGGTGTCTTATGTTTAACTCCACATTAGTAGGGAATGCGCGCACTTGGTTTGGTAAGCTTCCACGAAGGAGCATAGACGGGTTTGAAGAGTTGTGAAAAGCATTCCGCTTAAACTTCACCCAAAGAAAGAAGTGCGCTAAAAACCCTGTTGAATTAGCCAGAGTAAAACAGCGCCAAGGGGAATCAACCAGTGCTTATATGGAACGCTTCAAAGATGAATGTATACATGTCAAGGTGTGTCCCGAAGTCCTAAAAATTTCAGGGTTTATGAATGGGATTAATAACCCAGAACTCATTAGGAAGTTAAACGACAAGGTTCCCCAAACCTTCGATGAACTAATGAAGCGCACAAGATCCTTCATCCAAGGAGAAGCGGCCGTTGCGGATAGTAAAAAAGGCTACTCAAATTATAGGCAGCAAGAACAGCCTAGGAGACAATCCAATGATCAGAGCAGCAATCGCAGCAAGAATTATCGCAGTCAGGGAAGTGGACGAGATAATGACAAGTATACCCCCCTCACAAAGACTCCGAGGGAAATATTTGTAACAGAAGGCGCAAACTTCCCAAAACCCCCCACTAATGCGCACCCTAGAGGATAAGCGTATAGGGAACGAATACTACGAATACCATGGACAAAAGGGCCATACTACCAACAAGTGTGTCAAGCTACGACAACTAATTGACAAATTAGTAAAGGAGGGTAGAATGGATCACCTCGTTAAAAACATTAAAGAAGGGAAGGACAAACAAAAGAATGGGGGTAAAAAAGAACCTTCCAAAGATAAAGCGGACATCATCTACATGATATAGTCATGGCAGCGCAAAACAAAGCAAAAAGTCAGCCAAAAATTCTCTTCAAAGAATGAGATATCCTTCCCCACTCAAGCTGCGAACAACGCAGTAATAGAGCCACTGGCCATTGAGATACATACTAGGGGACACGATATTCGCCGCATGTATATCGATGGAGGAGCATCCGCATATATTCTGTATGAACACTACTTCAAAAGGCTACGACCTGAGATACAAAGTCAGTTAATACAGGCCACGACGTCGCTGACTGGCTTCACATGAGAAAAGATATGGCCTATGGGGCAATTACGCCTACTTGTAGTTGTGGGCGATGAACAACACTCTACAGCAACGTGGATAAAATTCATGGTAATTAAATCTCCTTCACCGTACAACGGCATCATTAGGAGACCTGGAATATCATCCATGCGCGCTGTACCATCCACAGCACATGGGATGCTCAAATTTCCAGTAGAAGGAGGGATTGTCACCCTCTACAATACTACGGTGCCGCCTAAAGAATGCAACGCGGTAACCAATGAGGTGGAGAATGTTCCAGAACAACGCTCAGTAAAAATACCAAACCTAAAGGTTGCCATCCACCCTGATTACCCGGATCAACAAATATCGATTGGAGGATCTCTATCTGACAAAGGTAAAGCAGCCGTGTGCGCACTTTTGCAAAAGAACCTAAATATCTTTGCATGGGAACCAAAGCACATGACCGGGGTGCCACGCTCTATTACGGAGCACAAGCTACAAATCCGACAAGGATTTCCCCCAATACGAAAGAAAAAGCGCGGCCAAGCTCCTGATCACGCAAAAGCCATCCTGGAAGAAGTGCACAAACTGGTAGACACAGGCATCATGCGGGAAGTCTACTACCATGACTGGCTTTCAAACCCAGTAGTGGTAAAAAAGAGTGATGGCAGTTGGAGAATGTGCGTAGACTTCACTGATCTTAATAAAGCATGTCCACAAGACTGCTACCCACTACCAGAAATTGACTGGAAGATAGAATCCCTATGCGGATATCCCTTTAAATGCTTCCTAGATACATACAAAGGGTACCATCAAATTCAGATGGCATAGGAGGATGAAGAAAAAACAGCCTTCCACACAAGTCAAGGGGTATATTGCTACACAAAAATGCCTTTTGGTCTAAAGAACGCGGGTGCAACATACCAGCGATTGGTGGACATGGCTTTCGAAAAACAAGTAGGTCGCAACTTGGAAGTTTATGTTGATGAACTTGTCATAAAGAGTCACACAGATGAAGAATTGATGCGCGACATTGAGGAAACGTTCAAAACATTGGGAAAAATAAACATGAAGTTAAATCCCAAGAAGTGCACATTTGGCGCGACAGAAGGCATGTTCCTTGGGTATTTAATCGAACCTGACGGCATCAAGCCTTGCTCAGAAAAGACAAAAGCTGTCATCGATCTTCCCTCACCGCGCACATTGAAAGAAGTCCAGTCATTAAACGGAAAGCTAGCTGGGCTAAACCGTTTCTTATCCAAGTCAGCAGACAAATCACTCCATCTCTTTAAAACACTCACGAAGTGCACAAAAAAGGGAGATTTTCGTTGGACTGAGGAGGCAGAGAAAGCCTTCCAACAACTAAAACAGCACCTTGCATCACTTCCCAAACTTGTCGCACCGTGACCAGGGGAAGAGTTGATCATGTACTTATCTGCAACCCATGGAGCAGTTAGCGCAGTATTATTGACATATAGGAACTCCGTTCAAACCCCCATATACTTTGTAAGCAAGGCACTGAAAAAGACAGAGACTAACTACAACGCTATGGAAAAGCTGGTCCTAGCTCTAGTATTCGCAGCTAAAAGACTGCGCAGATACTTTCAGGCGCACCCAATAGCTGTAATCACAGACCAGGCCATCAAACAAGTTATCTCTATACCTGACGCATCAGGACGACTACAAAAGTGGAGTGTGTTGTTGAGTGAGTATAACATCTCGTATAGACCACGCACTGCAATCAAGGGGCAGATATTAGCCGACTTTATTGTTGAAAAGCCAGATACCGATACTCCACCTTCAACAAGCCAGACAGAGTTACAAAAACCATGGGTTCTATTCAAAGACGGATCCTCATGCGTGGATGGATCAGGCGCAGGCCTTATCCTTACTAATCCAGAAGGGGTAGAATTCACCTACGCACTGCGCTTCGAATTCACAGCCACAAACAATGAGGCAGAATATGAAGCCCTACTCGCTGGACTGCGTATTGCAATCCAAATGGGTGTACGCAACCTAGAGGCAAATGTGGATTCCAAGCTAGTAGCTAATCACGTGCTAGGTGAATATGAAGCCAAGGATGAACACATGATCCAATACCTTGAGAAAACCAAATCTTTAATTCAGAGCTTTGATAGGTTCACAATCAAACAAGTACCTAGAGGAGACAACAGGAAAGCTGACGCGCTTAGCAAGATCGCATCTACAAGCTTTGCGCACCTATCAAAACAGGTATTGGTAGAAACTCTAAAAAATAAATCAATCTTGGAAACGGAAGTATCCACGGTGATAGAGGAATAGGATCCCACGTAGATGACACCTATAATTGAATTTATAAGCAAAGGAATCTTACCACAAGATCAGAAGGACGCTCGAAGGTTGCGGCGCACAGCGCAGAAATTTGAACTCCGAGATGGCATCTTATATCGACGTTCACTCCTGCAACCTTGGCTCCGATGTGTTGGACCTCTTCAAGCAGATTATGTACTCCAAGAAATTCATGCTGGATCATGTAGCATGCACTCGGGGACCACGGTTCGTAGTGGCACACGCGACGCGCGAGATATGATAAAGAAATGCAGTAATTGCCAAGTCCGAAGTCCAATTCCGCGCCGACCACAACAAGAGTTAACCCCCATCACCTCACCACGACCATTCTATAAATGGGGCATCGACATCGCAGGCCCTTTCCCAGTTGCAGCGGGAGGGCTAAAATTCCTCATCGTAGGCATCGACTATTTTACCAAGTGGATTGAGGCAAAAGCAGTGGTGAGCATCACGGGCAACCAGGTAAAACGCTTCGTGTGGGACAACATTGTGTGCCGCTTCGGACTACCTAGGGAAATTATTTCAGACAACGGAAAACAATTCTGCGATAACCCATTCAAAGATTGGTGCGCGCAATTGAACATCATACAACACTTCGCTTCAGTAAAACACCCACAAACCAATGGCTTGGTTGAACGCGCGAATCGCAGTCTAGGCGAAGGAATAAAAGCGCGCCTTGACAGACACAAAGGAAAATGGGTGGACGAATTGTCACATGTTTTATGGGCGCACCGCACGACAATCAAAACCAGTACTGGAGACACACCATTTTCTCTTGTCTATGGGACAGAAACCGTTATACCAGCCGAAATTGGAATGCCAACTATACGTACAGCGGAAATAAACATCACAACAAAGGACGAGGAGCGGCACATAGACTTGGACTTGCTGGAAGAAAGGCGTGAACACGCAGCTATACACGAAGCGAAGGCTAAAGCAAAGATGAAGAAGTACTATGATGCAAAGGTCAAACACACTTCTTTCAGGTCAGGAGACTTTGTATACCGCGCTAATGATGCAAACCACGCAGAGGACATGGGCAAGCTTGGACCCAAATGGGAAGGACCCTATGAGGTCACGGATGCACAAGGTAGTGATGCATACAAGCTGCGCGATATGGAAGGCCACGAGCTGGCACGCACTTGGAATATCTGCAGTCTAAAAAGATGCTATCTTTAGGAAAGGCCACGGCCCACAAACAGACAACCTTGCACTTTAGTACTTGCCTAATAAATGTCTGTCTTTGAATTTTCTCTTCTTTTTTTTAGGAATTGTCTTTTATCTTTCAAAAACTTACAAGTATTAATAAAACGTTGTGGTTTCTAGCTAACTCCATAACACACTTAACTTTATTGCGCACATTTTTATTATGTTTCAATATTGTTATTTTATATTTTGCCTACATGGCGTGCATGCACTTCTTAAGACCTACGATGGTAGAAAGGATGAGTAAACCTACTAACCAACTCGTTGAGTAAGAGGGTTGCAAACCCATCAACACTGGATCATGCATCCTTGCTAAGCGCCTTACCTTCAAGACGTTGAAGTAAGTTTCCATGTGCATTCCATGAAGGATGCGCAATATCACGTACACCGTACCTGCTTAGCAATTTACGAGCCAAGACACTTGGTCATTTGATAAAAGTCTTTGCAAAATAATGCAAGTCTATCTTTATACTTATGATTTGTTTTTTTTTTAAGTTACGCACTTAATATGAGTATGTCATGGTTTCAATTTGACTCTTAGTTGATCTTTTACACAAAGGATAACAATTTAAGAACAAGTTACATAGCACACGAACAAAAGATATAAGTTGTTATCACGAATCGTACATTTACAAGTTACAAAAGTCCATGTATATCTACATGCTATGACAGCGCTCAGGGCTACGCTCTTGGTCAGCAGAGCTCCCAGCCTCTTGGAGTCTCCTCAACAGTAATGCATCCTTAGGCGACACGGTTGTCACGCTGACTGAGACTCTATCTGATCTAGGGATATGCGCAGCACCTACTCCACAAAGGATGGCTTTCCCCTTCACACCCTTATTCTTTGCCGCCCTCTCCACATGAGCCTCTAAGACCTCCTTCAGAGGGACCTCCTTCTCAAGAGCGAAAGGGTTAAGAATATCACGCGGCTGCGCAAAGACCGGAACTTGCAACTGCGACTCGTCAGGCTTCAAGAAAAAGTCAGGTTCTGCATCCTCCAAGATGTGCCTCCCCAGGGTTAACCTCTCCATGATCAGATTTATGGGGTAATCCTGGTCGCGCTCTAGCCGCGGAATATGTGGAAGCTCAAAGAACTTCATCCCCTCCATGGCCTTCACGAGCTCATCATAGGCATCCGCCTTATAACGAGGCACCTCAGTAAGTGACACTGTCAACATTTTGGCCTCATGGAGTTCCTCCACAGCCTGCGCCCTGCCACGCTCCACGGCGCACTCTACAACCTTCCCAAAGGCCTCCAACACCTCCGGGGACTCCAACATGCCCATAGCAGCTAAGCGCAAACCATGGCTGATCAACCACCTACACAAGCAACAATAGATGCATTAGAAGGAAAAAGGAGCATCAATACATATAGTAAATAACAATGGCAGAATGGACAACACATACCTGCGCTCAGTGATCGTAGACATAAGATGAGGATATAACTCCTCATCGTATTCTATACTCAGCTTGCGTAGCTTGCCCTCCTGCACCTTTAGAGCATTCTCAACTTGAGCGCGAAGGTTATCAATATGGCCGAAGTGCTCAGCCTTTTTTTCTTCAAGGTACTTTATCCCCCAAGATAAGTTAGACCTGAACTGATGCAGCTCCCCGCGCTCGTGCTGCAGCTTAGCCATCACGGACAGCTTCTCATCAGTAACCTTCTTAGCATGCTCCGTGACAGACTCTACCTCTGCTCGCGCATCAGCCAACTGCGCCCTGAGCAAGGCAATCTCCTTATCTTTTTGAGCGAGAATACCACCTTCACCAACATAACGCGTCTTCAACTGAGTGACCAACTCAGTCTGATGCTCAGCAGCAGCAGCTAGCTCCTCCATCAACTACTGCGCAGACATCTCCTCAGCTACCTTCACCGTTTCCTCCACGTTAGCATCCGAAGGGGGGACCAAGCCTTCAACAAACGCCGCATCACCCTCTGCAGCATGGTCACTACAAGCGAAGGAAGAAGGTCAGGGCATAGTGCAACAAGTAATGCAAAAGAAATATGATCATCACTTACATAAAGGGAGAAGACTTGGAAATATTCTTATCCGCGCCAGTAGCAGACATGTCATCCTCTACGGACAATTCTTCTTCAGTAATAAGATGGCGCCTCCTCTTAGAAGTACCAGCGCCATAACCACCAGACGCTCCCTTCCGCTTTACGCCCTGCGCACTTCCCTCAGGCTTCAGGATCTCCACACTATCAGAGGACTTAACATGCAATTCCTCTACCACGAGAGACTGCTCCCCAGAAGGAGGAACACTCTACACAGGAGTAACAAGCGCAGCCGCGGGGAGAGAATCCTCAGGCCCATCCTGCCCTAACACCGTTGTGTGTCCCGCAGTAGCTTCCAAAATTGGCTCCTCACCATCTCTAAGAGGGCGCACCCCCACTGTCACTTGCTTGGGTTTCTCTAGCTTCACTACGGTAAACAAGTCCATTTCTGCGCAACATATGAACAAATAACAAAAACAACTCAGTTATTGAAATTACATATAAAACGAGCGCTTACATTATCGAAGCGAAGGTAAAAAAGGACAAGCACCCACCCCGGCCGCTTTCATCGAGGAATATTGGAACCTCGTCAGAACCATGGAAATAGTTGCGACTAAGCCCCACATGAACCAAAAACTCCTCAGGATAGGAGTTAATGGGGATGTGGTTAGCATCAATCGTATCCGCATCCTCCGCGCTATACGAACATGGTGAAGGGCGCTCATCCCTTGGCAGCGTCCCTTGAGTATAAAACTCAAACGGCGATGGAAACACTATATCATCTACCCAGAAAAATTTTTCCCTCCAATCCCTAAGGGAATCTACCTTGTCTGTATAACACTGAAGACGCCCAGAGCGCTTCGTAAAAGATACCCACCCATGCGACCACGTTGTGCGGTAAAACGCACAGAATAGATTAAGGGTAGGGTTGACTGGAAGCAAACGGCAGTTTATTTCAAAATTTGATATTTTTGCCGCACCTATACAGTGCAGCTGAGAAATATGAAGGTGGTAGAAGTTGAGCACATTACTCAAGAATAGGGATATAGGTACGCGCTGGTTCGCATACTCAAAAAAGCGCGTATATAACCCTATCTTTCCCTCAGGGAAATCCGCGATACACGCGTTTGCCTCCGGTACTACCGGATGCACATCAAGAGGAATGAAATAATCAGAAGAGAACTGACGAAGTTCATCCTCGTCCATTTCAGAAACAAACTCTTCTAATCGACGAACCATTTCTAAGGAATGACAATATTTGCTTAGGCGCGTACTCGCGGTTACCTAATAAAAAGCTTATCTCTTAAAGAAGCTTTGAAAAAGTTTGAAAATGGCGGAAATAGGTTTCTACTCTGATACTTTCAGTAAAAAGGGGAGGCGGTGATTTATATAAGGTCACAAAAACCCTAGAAAGGTTGCCACGTGGATTCCACTAATCTAATCGTTTGGCTAGAAGTTGAGAAGGTACATGCATTTTTTCCCATTTCCCGAAGAATACATGGACACACTCCCCGTTTCCCGAAGCATTTTTTGGATATTTTGGACTAGATACATGGTCCCTAATATTGGGCGGTCATTTTTCCCGCCACACTTACCGTTGCTCTCACTAGTCTAGCATCCGCAGCTACGAACCGCGCACACTAGACTGGGGGGACATGATGACGTATAGTCTATATTTGGGCCACAAGCCCGAACGATAAACATTACTAAAGCCCAAACCCACCACGAGTGAGCTATCATAACAATGATTTGGGCCGCACTACCAATGGGTTGGACTCACGTAGGCCCAAGCCCAACCAAACTATTTATGGTCTAGATAAGGATCTTCTATTTACGGATAAAGATCCTTGGACCGGATAAGCACCATGTGTGCGAAGAGTAAGGAGCACGAAACCTACAAGGATTCTGCGCCTATATATAGAACGACATAATTCTCGTTAAAGGTACGATTTACAAAACCCTAACTCTTCAATATAACCATAAACCTATTACTTACTCTCACGCCGGAGGATAATCGTGGGAAATAATCCCACGGTAAGCCTAACGGTGTTTGTTTACTTTCTTAGTGCGCATGTTTCAAGCATTAAGAGCTAATTGGTACGAGAGCAGGAACCCAAATAAGGAACGTCCAACTTTTGTATCAACATGTATAGTTGGAAAGTAATCTAGTAATAGATCTAACGGATAATATTGAAAAGTTCATTTTTGATAATTTTATGTGTGAGGTTTATATCCGTAAAATAAGTTTATAAACGGTTCATTTAAGTAATTTCCTCAAAAAAAAAAGTCAAATTTGTTGCCATTTGCCCTTCTAAAGCATCACATATTCCAGAGGAAAACAACAGAAAATTACCAAATTTGCTTTTTAGGTTTGTGTCCGTTTTCTCTTGCTTCCTTTCTTTTCTTTCTGAAAGTGACAGTGTTAGAAAAAGAAAAGCAAGTGAGGAACACGCTATGACGTGTTGATTGTGCAAATGATTTACAAATTTATATGTCTCATACATTTGACAATTATTGTTCCTCTTTGGATATGACATAGCTTGTTTAGCACATGGAATATGTTGAAATTTTCAATAATTTCGTTGGCAAATACGTTCAGGAACCACGAAATTTTTAACATTTATAAAGGGTGTTAAATCTTACATGTGAATGTAAAGAATGAGAAGCATTAAAAAGATGTCAAGAGTTCATATATCTATTGTACTTTAGATAATTATTGAGTTTTTCATAGTGCATTGATAAGCAAGCTATGTTCATTTTTAATGTTATAATGTATCTTCATTATTGTGTTGAGGTGACCAATTACAACAATTGGTACTCGAGCAATATTTGCAGAAGTAGAAATCTAACCATGGAAAAACCCAATTCAACTTTCAACGTGAAAACGGAAACTTTTATCTGATTGCTAAGCTTTGCTTAACTAAAGGAGTATAGAGTTTGGAGTATGATTATCGCTGGGACATCGGGTAGGAGTCTGGGAAAAAAAAAATTAGATGCATATACATATATTAGATGCATTTCATTAAGTTTGACGAATCCTATACATTTTTCGTCCTCTGCGGGTCAAATTTGTTGTTAGTACTATTTTGCATCGTTTTCACTTCAAAATCACTTTCGAAACTAATTGGGATGCATCTAAATCAAGTCGATGCATCTCAAATGTGTGGTTATAATTATTTCTCATCCTTCTCATTTTAAGTTTTCTTCTCACCGGATCCTTACCCCTTTATCTAATAGGAACAGTAGGTTGAGTGTTCAAATCGCACTATGGACATAGAGGTAGTTTAGATGTGTGCATAATCTTTGCCTTGTAAAAATTAATCCTGACAATGGAGATCGTTAGTGACTTAGTGAAGGTTCCACAAAAGCCGAATCATAGTTGGTATGTTTGTGCAAAGATTTTTTTTTTTTTTGTTTTTTTTTTTTTTTTTTTTTTGTTTTGTTTTTTTTTTTTTTTTTGGTTTTTTTTTGTTTTTTTTTTTTGTTTTGTTTTTTATTATTATTATTATTATTATTATTATTATTATTATTATTATTATTATTATTATTATTATTATTATTATTATTATTATTATTATTATTTATTTGGGATGTAGTTTTTAGTGTGACATGAAAGAACCTCTATGCACAAAAGTTGATTCAATGAAATGGTGTTTTCTACGGTTTGACAGATGATGATTAAGAATGTACAAACTTCACAAGAGAAAATAGTTACGTGCAGATGGGAACAAAGCTTTATATGATAGAACCTTACGGGTTTTTTGCGTTGAAATTGTCAGTATGTGTCCATCCAAAATCCTTGTTAATTACTTTGTTGTCTCCAAGATTTGCACTGGTTGTAACACATTAAGGTGATATATGACCATGTACATGTTTTTAGTTAACTAACATCAGTTTTTTGGATGTTACTTTGTCAAATGAAAGATGATCAGTGATCAACTTTGTTGATATTTCAAACATTTAAGTCTTACAAGCCATTTGTTCACACTCTGTTGATGTTGAACAAGAGGAACTACTAGCTTAAAGATGGTCTAAGTGATACATCATTACATCAACATGGGTGATATACCGTTTCGTGAAGATTTAAGCAACTAATGATAATGATGATGACTTTAATGGCATCGACTAGAACCAACGAAGTATCATATAAACAGCCTGCAGCCACATTATGTATTTTGATCTTTTTCATCAGATCAAGTCGAGATCTCCTTTAGACTCGATAAACAGCTTAAGTTTGGAATATCAAACTTTTTGGTATTGTTTTTATCATGACAAAGTTACTAGGCTACTGACAGCAAATAACTGAAAGGATTAAACTATACACCAGTCTCTAAATCACCTGATAACAGGTTATAGCCAACCACCACAAGCCAATTATTAGATCTTATTTACTCATGTCAGCTTGTTGCTGCAGCTCAAAATAATTCTCTGACTCGATTTGTTGAATACAACTTCTTAAAATCTGCTTATAATGATAAAAATTGTTTACTTGGAATAACTTTTGATGTAGCTATATGTATAGTAGCTATCGCTTGGGATTTACTAATGATCCAGGATCATGGTTAAATCACTTTCTATTGATTTAACGGGTAACATTTGTTGAATACAACTTCTTACAACATATCGCTTATCTGCCATGATACAATAAACCAACTACAGAAGAACTGGTCTGTCCATCACACGTACTCTAAAATACGTGTGTAAGATATTCTCCGAGGTTTCCTACTTTTTCAAAACGAATATCACTCAGGTGAACGCTGACAACCACCAGGAAGAAGAAACTTAAACTTCTCAGCATTTTCTATCAAGTAAGACGGAAGGTGAACTGCAGAAGCGGAACGAGGAACTGACCCCATCTTGCCAATCAAGTTCTTAAAAGTATATTCTTCTGGTAACATCCCATAAAGATCATCTCCACCACAAATCTTCCTCTGAATCCTCGAGTAGTCCAAATAATCTTTCTTCTTCACACGATCAGCGTGACTGTATGCTGTCATTTTGGTAACAAACTCACTCAAGTGCCTAAAACAAAAGCTGCAGTGCCATCCAGCATCAGATAAAATAAGATCCGTCTGGCGTGAGTGCCTGTATTGAGTCCACCGGCTATACATATGTGCAGTCGCTCTCCAGCTATTGTAATCGACTGGAAACTCAAACGAGTAAACATAATTTCTCATTTCAAGATGCAAAACCGTCGGTAAACCGTCACATGATTTAAGAAGCTTAACCGTGTGTGAACTTGGAATCTCATCGGTATCTGATACAATTAAAAGATCGCCATCAGTGATTCCTGACCGTCGGATCAACTCATTCATTATACTCCTATGGTGTGATTCTACTAAAAAAGGGTCTACTTGAACACCGCGTGGTATTTCAAGAGGGAGAAAACCGTAACTAATTTTTTCCTCAGCAAACGCAAAACGTTCCCGATTCAAAGCAAAGGTGAGGGGTTTGGGGATACCGGTAAAGGTCATGTTTGATTCAAGGATGATGAACTTGGTGACATAAGGGTAAAGTTCGCGCCATCTGAGTTCAAGCAAGTCTAGCTCGTTGTTGAATAGGATTGCATCAAAGACGTTGCGTGGTTCAGAGCTTAAGGACCATCCATGGAGGTTGCAGAGGTTGTTCATGGAGGCGTTTTCTGCATAGTAATGTGGAATGTATTCAAAAGGAGATGGCGGTGTGTCCCAAAGTGGTCGAAAGAATGAGGTAATGTTTTGAGTGTGGTCAAAGATGGCAATGAATGAAAGTGAAATGAGGACCAGAAGTACAAGAAACGTGTACTTAGTGAATCCTCGCTTAGTGACATAACGTTTTGAGTCCATGTTTTTGAAAGGCGATTATCAGGACTAACGCCTTATGATCTGCAAAACAAGAGGAATTACATGTTTTCAGGGACTTGTGTAAATAATGTTACAGTATCAAAAATCACTAAAAGGGTCTAAAATTAACAAGATTTGAGATATCACATGGTTTGTTCATAAATAAAAACAGAATGAATATATATAGGTAGTTCTATACACGTAACATTCAGGGGTGGCCAGAGAAGGGTACATTTGAGACAAAAAGGCCTGCCTTCCCCGGGTAACCTGAACAGGGAAAACATCATCCGTTTACCCGTTTATACATGTAACATTCGTCAATAATGAAACGACAAAACCATGTATTATAAGATCCCCATTATGATCAAACAATGTCATCACACAAGTATTCTATCGAATGCCGCTCCCATTCCTGCACTTACATTGTAAATCCTTGGCAAATGGGTTGAAACCCACCTTCCCCCCTAGACCATCAGTACTAAATACACAAAAAAGACAAAGGGGATCTAGATTTTAGAACCAATACCCCAGATCTAAAGTTTTTGTTACTCCTTTGAATCCTAAATATGAATTCAATAATCACAACTACTAACAAATTAATTCCAACCAAAACGAAATACCAGCAAAATTATTAGATAAAGCAGGCAATAAACTGAATATATAATAAAATAAATCACCATAGTTCAGCTCAGCTCAGCTCATAGAAAAAACAACTAACCATTCACATCGCCGTAGAAGTAATCAAGATAGTTGAATCATTACGACTAGTAAATACATATGAGATACAGTAGTAGAGTACGTTTTAGTTATAGATGTAGGTGGGTACTCGGTTTAATAGAGAAAGGGCACCAGCTGTACCCAGTGACTGTTCAATCTATCCATACACTACTACTACTAGTAGTAGAAGTCTACGTTTCTATCACCGGTACGACACCACTTAAACTAAGACACGTATAAATTACAAATTATTTCTTTTACTATTTACTGTTATTTTTTATCTATACTACCTTATAATGTATTTAGGACATTTATATTTAGAAGTCTTAAAATGTTTAAGACCAAAAACATTTCTTTAATAGGAAAGATGCATGTACACCACTTTAATGCAAATAATTTTCAAACTTACAAGACAAGAAGCATAGTGTACACCACTTTAATGCATATATTAAAAAATACATCACATTAATGATACTTAATGTAGTCAATTAATTAATTGGTCAATAAATACAATTAATATAATTATGAAAACACCCCTTACATCACAAATACAAATTATTAAGCATAATGTACAACCAAATTAAACATAATTCCTATATTAAATGTCACTAATACAAATAATAAAACACAGTATACAAATATTCAGGCTCGAACGGGCAACGAGCTAAATGGGCTTGAGCCCGAACGGGTGCGGGCCAAACAGGCTCGAGCTCAAACGGGCACGGCCTAAACGAAATTCTTGATATGCGTAAATTTATTGTTAAAAAGAACATAATAAACTAAAATACATGATTCATCGAAAAATTTAATTTCAGGGTACCCGCAGCTGCAATGCACGGGTACCCTGCTAGTAGTAAATAATTATACCATTTTTAAATTAAATAAGTTATATGGATTAATATCATAGTATTAGGTTCATGGCTGTCAAGATTCCGATCCCGCGTAGGATCGTTTTTTTTTTTTTTTTTTTTTTTTTTTTTTTTTTTTTTTAGATTGAGATAGTAGGATCGGTGCGATCCTACCAATTTGTCATATTTTGTAAACAAATGATATACAAGTCAAACTGTTTTACATTTCTACTCAACGTCAAAGATAAATTCATATAATATCCTGTTGAAAATGACAAAGTTCAAATTTCAAACACCAAAGTAATAGTAAACACAAAAAAGTCAAGTTTCAATCGTTACATTAATGATTTAATGGAATAATATTATATAACATAGGTCCTAAATGTATCAAAACATATGAGCCATCAACATGGTTTCAACAAAACAAACGTTTCATAAGTGGCTTTCCAAAACATACCATTTGATTAGTTTAATCACAGTGAAGTAAACTAAATTAAAACTATTGAACACTTTTAGACTATAATCTATTTAGAAAAGTAGAAACTATGTATAAACTTCGGATCCCGTGTCGATCTTACAATCTTACGTGCGATCCTACAATATTACTTACGATCCTACTTCAGATACGATCCTACCACGTTCCTACACAATTTTGACTGTGTGCACGTAAGATCGTACGATCTTACGGGTAAACTAGCGAGTTTGACAGCCTTGATTAGGTTTATATAAATATAACTAACTGGCAATGTTGTCTCACAATTAAAAAAAAAAAAAAAAAAAAAAAAAAAAAAAAAAAAAAAAAAAAAAACCTTAGTAAGCCTCATTGTTTTGTTTATGAAATAACATTACCTTTTGTTCACAAGATTTTTACACTTGGTTAGTTGGTTTGGATGAAAATATAGAACAAGGAAAAAATAAATGTTATAATTCTGTAGTTGAGATTAATATAGATCCTATATCATTTATAGATCAAATAAGCTAATTATTTTTTATACGGCTTGTTAGTTGTTAGTTGTTCAGGAAGCAGTGACATCTAATTGGGTAGTATGCTAAACCTTAACTCTGCCTGTACTTTCTCCTATTCCACCTGAAGGGGTAAAAGTCTCGGGTAGGACTCGAACTAGATGCCTCCCCTAGCCAGACCTCCCCTTGCCAAACTTCCCTTCCCCAAGACCCTAAGAAATCTTGGTGGCCAAGTGAGCTATCCCAATTGGTTCAAACAAGCTAATCCTACTCATTCTTTTTTATCAAAATTAATAAAAATATCCTTTTTCACTTTTATTTTTTAAAATAAAATATTTTGCAAACGGTAAATTGTTAAGCGATGAAAATACACCATCACAACGATATTTTTTTTTTATCTTTTACTAGTTGGGCACTTCGATATACTTTCGACGAACTTCTTTTTTCAAATATTGTTTTGGTGTTAAAATTAGAGTATTGAAAAATCACATGTGATTTGTATGTTAATAATCACTTGTGATATCACAAATCACATGTAATTTCATATAATCACATGTGATTTGAAAATATTAAATCACATGTAATTTTCTTGAGACATAAATTTCAACACTTACAAAAAATGTCCAAATAAAGTTCCTCAAAAGTATGTAAAAGTGCCTCTCTATAAATAGATGATTTAATTCTCGTTGTGATGGTATGATTCTTTTCGTGTAACGACTAACAGTTTGCGAGATATTTAATGTCTTTTATTAAAATTGAAAGCTTTTTTTTTTTTTTTTAATCAAAATATGGATGATTAGGAATTAGTTCATTTGATCTATGAAAAATATGAGATCTACATTAAACTTTGAGGAAAGTTATTTTACATACAAAACTTATCTTACATATCAAGGGACTTATACCTATCAGGCTATCATTCATGTAAAATAAATCAATAGTTGAGATTAAAAGCATTTTAATATTTTATCTATTTTTTATAATTTAAATATCTCTTAATCGTTAATCGTTAAGCGAAATTAATTACACTATCGCGACGAGCATTTGATTATATTTCTATAGACGGACACTTTGATATACTTTCGACAAAAAAACAAAAAAATAAAATAAAAAGTCATTTTTTCACGTTTTTTTTTTTTTTTTCATTATTAAAATTTGCATTAAAAATCACATGTGATATTAGTATTAAATCACATATGATATGTAATATCACATGTGATATTAGTGTTAAATCACATATGATATATAATATCACATGTAATATTAGTGTTAAATCACATATGATTTTTTCATGCAAATTTTAGTATATAGAAGTGCCTATCTATATGATGCGTGAAATTGCGCCCTCGCAAAAAGTTTTACCTCTCAAGGGATCTTGAGAAGCTTGCAATCCCCACCAGGCAGTGTACCTGTTCGTTGTAGTATAGTATAGTGACAAGTACCGGGGGATTGATCGTTCAACTTAAAGAATAGTGTTCGTTACGGTTAAAACTCACTAAAACTAGATCTAGAGGTGAGAGATGATTCGTTTTGTATTTTTTTTTTTATATTTTAAGGAAAGCAAGTAAAATCTCGGTTATGGAAAGAGTGGGCGGAATTAGTTGCTAATCAACTAACCTAATTAACTAAAAATGCAATCAAAATAAAATAAACTAAACTTAAACTAATTTGTGGTGTAAACAATAATGAGAGAAAATTGTGTTTACTTAGATTTCACTACTCCTTAAATATCTTTTATAGGTTGATTAGCTTGTTATAATTGCATGGATGACAGGTTATATTCTTTAATACCATTCGTAGGGCCGTGTACGATCTTCCCTAACTCTATAAGCTTCTACCTCTTCCTATGTCGAGCCGACTACTAGCTCCTAACATGGCCTCATTAGTAGTTACCTACGCATTAAATACAACCAATATATCGTAGTACACCTCCGATCATGTTTCTTAAGACGTTCAAGCAAGTTACCAATTGGAAGTCTGCCAGTTTTCTTAAGCCTAACATCGAATTCATTCATCCACAACAATTATAACTAAACAACCAATCCATAATCAATATGTAAGTTTCACTACATCTAAGCAAACACGAAGAAAACCTAGCCTAGCATGTTAAAGAGAATACAAGCGTAAGATATAATCAAAAAACACATAGACATATTGAATGATTTGGTAAAGTACTTATCTTCAATTAAGCATGGAAGAAACAAGGGGTTGAAACCCTTGAAAAAGCTGTAAAATTCTTCTAGGGTTTATTCCCTCAAAGTTGCACACAATAAATGAAAACTAGAAAACTATATATAGATTTTGTCTCCTGACGGCGTCAAGAGCAATGTGTGACGCCGTCAACTCGCCGCCAAAATAAACTTGTATTGCCTAGAACCACTTCTGACGCCGTCACTCTGTATAGGTTCTGGGTCGTCACTCTTTGGAGTTACTCTTGATGGCCTTGACAAACTTGTACGTGACGCCGTCACGACCCCTTCACAAAACATTCTGGCGCGTCACGTGTATTTGATTTATCCACCCTTTTGTTAACTCATGACGCCGTCACTAGCACCTTGTGACGCCGTCAAGTGTAATTTCCAGCATGCTTTTGAGACTTTGTCGTTTTCTTCACTTTTTTGCTCAAAAAACGTCCAAAATGCTTCCTTTTGTAAAATTCATCTCAAAAGTACCTAAAATGACAAAGAGAACGATTTAGGGCAATATTTGATCAAATAATCTCGACTTTGGCCTTAAATGACCCCCCAAAAGCGGTACATTTTTCGCTTCATTAAATACCCTTACACTTGAGATTTGCTTGTCCTCAAGCAAATGCGCTTTTATTCTAATCAAAATACAAGTTAGGGGTTATTTAACACTAATATAAAAGTAATTACAACAAATAATCATTCCACTTCAACCAAAAATAAGCACGGAAATTATACACTAGCACCTCACAAATAGTGTTTAGATACTCACATCTCTCGGGTGTAATAAAGTATATATCACAATATGGAAATGGAAAAAATCTCTCACTACCTGTCATAGCAAATAGATTACCATAGGCTTGGGAAAGGATCAAACCTCCACCACTTGGCGTAAGCATCTAGGATAAACTATCAAAGAGGTCTTTTAAAGGGTTATAACGTGAGGTGTAGGGATAGGATAAACACGGTTTTGTTGGATAAAGGCAATATTTACTGGTGGCGAGTTAATCATCTTGGTTAATTACATGTACAATGTGGCGTTGCTAAGGCAAGACTCGACTCTACTTAAGCTAATCATAAACTAACAAAAACATAAAATAAACATAAAAAGAAACGAGATGGTAGTCCGTATGTTTTTTTTCTCTTTTTCTTTTTTCTATTTTTTTTCTTTTTCTTGATTTTTCGATTTTTTTTTTTTTTTTTTTTTTTTTTTTTTTTTTTTTTTTTTAGCATACACTCTTACCCTACCATCCAAAATAATACAACATAGGAAATTTGCATTCCCCTTACGCTTGAACTTTTACATACTTTACAATTAACTATTCTAAAGATTCGAATTAAGATAATCAAAACACTTGGAGTACATTTTAAGATTAACGCACATATGGGGGTAATATATGATATTCTTTCCCATTACTCCATAACAATAGTACTTTACTCATGAGTCCCAATCGTCCCAAAACAATATGTACAAGATATGACCAGACTTAGTAACCATGTAATCAATTAGACAATTAACTAAAGGTTTAAACATGTAACAATAATGCACTAAAAATGAGTGCATACACGGAAGGCTAAGGCGATTTTGTTGCACTTTTGGGGTGGATTGTTAACAAATTATTCCTTTAAGTAAAATGCTTAAAGTTAAAAACGAAAAGATAGGCTCTGAGGGGTGTACTAGGGGTATCGTGTACTAAAAATGAGTACAACGCAAAGGTGTGGGAAAAATTAATTGACTTTACTTGTCAAGGTAATTAACTTAAATGGTCAAGTAATTATGATACGGGTTTAACACAAGGGTGATCCTAATGCCTCTTATCATGTAGTAAATCCTACTACACGAATGTTGTCTCACTAGCGGTCTCTGGATGCATCACTAACGCAAGTTCTAGAATCTAAGTACTACCGGTACACTCATAAGCACTAATAACGAATGCTTTTCCTAACAAATCTAAAGGCGAATCTCACATATTTGGGTGAAAATTTTTTTGAGTGGTACAATTTTTGTGCTAGTCATACAACTCCTATCCATGAGACGCTCATTAAGGCTAAAGCTTCACTCCTAAATGTTGTAAAAAAAATTTTAATTTGGCACTAAAATTGCCCTAACAAGTATTTCTCTTAGTTTTATTACACACCTACTATTGAACAAACAAACTCAAGCGCAATTGCATTCTCTAAAGTATCATCATTTACCCTCCCCTTACACTTAGGCTGAACATTGTCCCCAATGTTCAATAAAAAGATGTAAAAGTAAATAAGGTAAAAGAATGAAAACAAATACTCTACTGATTCGTTTGGTGTGGATAAATCGTTAACATGGTTAAATCCTCCTCCAAGAAATGAACGTTGAAAGCCTCCCTTCAGAAATAATAAATTATCTTCTTGTCCAATATAACCTGTTAAACCTGAGAAAACAATCATGGCAACCTCGCGTAAAATCGGCGGCAATCTATATATATAAGGATATAATGCTTGTGGAATGAATGTTTGCAGATTTCCTGGAATTTATAAAACTAAAGAATTAACAAAAACTTCAAGACTCCATTAGAAAAACAAAACTTGCAAAATTTCCAGATTTTTACACCTGACACCGTCAGATGTTAATCCTGACACTGTCAGAGTGTTCTGACAGAAATCTCATGTTAAATTTCCGGAAAATTTCTGGAAAAACTTATGCCTTAATTCCTGGAATTTCCTGCAAGACATCATTATGACTCGATACAAGCATTTGACTCAAACAACTACTAATATACATGTTCATTTAATATTGTTGTGGGTCATGTTAAATTCCGTTCTTAAAAGCAAATTTAGGTTT